>NW_022260278.1:0-27603 GCF_009602425.1 Actinia tenebrosa | reverse complement strand
ACATTTCAGTTTTATCTAAATTGGGCTCCCTGTGCCCATTGGGAGCTCCGCTTTTAGGCAGTACCTAAAATTATATATTATACATGTAGAAATAAATTTGTGAAAGGTGCCTAACGGCTTTTACTAGCAAGTCTTCCTTGATACTCGGATAATACCAAATAAACAAAATATATATAGTCATGATACTGAATATCAAAATGTTATATCGATGCATGTTCGTTAAAGTTCATTTTTAGTTTCTCATTTATGTTTTCCGTCAATCAAAAGTAAGAATAAGCCTGGTGGTTAAGAAAGATTAAAAGACTTATTTGTGCGGTAAGGACGTACGGATGACGTTTTGCAGTAATAGACCATTTGAACCCTCAGGGTAATAATGTTAGTTAACAGTTAACTTAAAGAAGGCACGAGTGGGTGACCTACTGTGTATCATTTACTCTTCAGTCGATGATCGCGTCCGGTCCTCAACGAYAGAAAGTGCATTCTCCGCAATTTTTTTGTGATAAAGAAATCAAATGAAAGAGCGAAAGTACAAAAGAAGGAAGGAAGGAAGGAAGTAAGCGCTAATAAGCAGGCAACTGAATGCATAAGCGAAACGATCAGATAGATGGTCTGGGAGACTGTAAAGGGCTGTAAAGGCTGCATATTTAGTTCATTATCCTTGACCATATCGATCACCGGATCACATTATCAGTTGAAAGTAGCGCAAGAAATGCCGGCGGAAACTTAGAGAAAAAAATGAATACAAAAGAGATATTTTCAAAGAGTTTTGTCTGACCCAGATGTTGAATATTTTATGAACAGCCATTTAATCTAATCAGATGAGAATATTTCCTGTCTTTTTCTTGATGTCTTTCAAGGTTCAAGCCAGTTTAATGTCTATATTAGAATATCCTATTTATTATTGACGTATACGTTGTTCTCTCCTTTGCAAAGAAGGCTTTTCTCCAGATTCTCTGCTTTTCCCCCCTCCATAAAGATTAACACGTGAGTTGAGAGCGTTGTGCTTATAAAAACACTTTATTCTACTCATGATAAACAAAAGATAGAAAAACACTGAAAGCAATAAATATAAAATTATTGAAAAAACCTACGACAAAGTCGAAACAAATTAAAAACCCCAATCAATCAATATACGAATTAGAAAGCAAAGGTGGATACGAGATGGTATAATGATATATTTATTTCAAGAGAGTTATAGTTGCCAAAATGCTACAAAGCGCGCTGAGACCGTTGAGGATCATGGGATACATTTCTTTTCAAACAAAAATCAAGCTTTTGATATGAACTGCAGCGTGATCGAGGATAATCAATAGGGGGATGTAACTGGTAAAACTAAGACTTCACGTCGATCAATAGTTATCAAGCGAACGAAACATGTAAAATGTATCTACCCTATAATTCTGGCCGCCGGTCTCAGCTTTTAAGCTTTTCAGGTCATGATTGACTGACTTTATTAAAATAAACTTATAACTAGCTTGTAGTTGAAGCATTATACAGTGCGCCTGCTGTTCAACTTCATGCATCTAATCAATGCCTCCATGCCATTTCTTTATATATTATTTCTTTATTTTTTATTTTATTTCTTTATTTCTTTATTTTTGCAGCTTCCTAATATTCTTGACAAAGTTCTCGGGATAAAAAGATATTGCAAGATCGAAGATTAAGTTTTTTTCCTATTTTTATAAATAACAATAAAAATAGAACGGTTTTTTTTAATTTTCAGTTCTGCATTGTTTAAATCCTTAAGCAAAAATCTTTGATCTTTTAAATAGAAGTATATCAGAAACCGAAATTTTGGGATGTTATCCATGATATTTTCTATTTGTTAAGAGAAAAAGAATAAGAAACAGAATATAAGGGGGGATATCCCATAATTTCTGATATACTTTCAATATACTTAAACTTTATGTAGTAGAAAAGAAAAAAAAAGTGTTACGCAGAGTACATGAAGATCAAATTCTCTACACTTATTCTTCGTAAAGTTTAAAAATAAAGTTATATTTGATTTGGTTCAAAACCGAATAAAAATAAAAAATACTTCCAAACCTCTGGCTTAAATTTGCTTAATATTTTATCGACCAAAACTTAAAAGTTTTTTAATTCTTAATCTTTTTTATGCTACAAAACTATCCCAGATCAGTATTATCTTCTTGGAAGGCAATTTGGCAATATCTTTAAATCAACTTACCTTAGAAACGTCTTTTTCCCCACCGAGTTTTTGTGAGCATCAATAGTTTCCCAAGTCTCTCGTACAAGGTATTTTTGCGCAGTTGATAACGGGATGGATATAGAGTCCTGATGTAGTCTTGAGTGAGTAGATGAACCACAACCCATGTTTCAATTGTCGTTCCACTTTACAGCTAACACTCCGTAGACTATTCTTACTCTCATCGAAGAATACAGAGGATAGTTCAGTTAATCACTCCCTCCCTATTTTAGACAGGAAACTTTATTGAATAGATGATGCAAACTTTGGAATTGGTGATTCATGTCATGTCTTCTTCCTTATGAATTCAAAATATGCATGATATCGAATATGACACAACAGGTGTATTAAGATGATAAAGAGAGAATGAGAACAAAATTGTCCAGTTGCTAGGAAACCAATCTTAGTTTTCTAGAAATTGCCAGTCATGTTGTTGAAAGTCAGTGGTTACATTTTTTGGTTTAATCTTAAGAGATTCTCACAAATAAGAAGAGGCGATTGGCTGAGCTGCAGATACTACTCGGAAGTCAATGTCGCTCCATTGCGTCAAAATATACCTTTCAGTCAGACATAATTTTCTAGTCTTTGATGGGAGAATTCAGACGCAAATACATACAATACATATGTAAATATTTAACTCTAGTCAAAAAATCTTCTTTTGATCTTTTCCAAAGAGAAACATTATAATATTTCGATGACTAATCTACTTAGTGTTCCAATTGGTTACTGGTAGTTGATTGGGCAAATAACCCAGGATGGCACACTTTTATTAATTGGCCTCGGTTAAGAGGGACTCTTCATCATCTTATGAAATGACCATGCTATAAACAGACTCCCACGTTAACTGAACAAGTTCTTTTAAAACCTTTTGAAGGCAAAATAACAAACGGAGCTAGCCGTGCAAAACGTTATCTTAAAAGTATTGCAAAGCAAGCAAGTATTGGCAGAGCAATACAAGGCGTAACATGATAACAAATTGCAGGTATTTTAATTTCTCCACAACATGACACAACTGATTAGCCTTTACCTAAACGAGCAGGGGACTGGAACCAGGTTTCTCAAACTTAATTTAATTCAAAAACAAAAACCTCGCCACAACAAAGATCACATAAACATAAGTAAGAAATGAAAAATTAATCTAGTTTTGGCAAGTTGTAACGACATGATGAATGATATTTTTAAAAATTTGTAAAAATACAGATATTGTATGATTGGCTGGACGCGGTTTGGCTGGACACCATAAATCTCTTCTGGTAATCTTGAATACTCTCTATTGTTTCTCTAAGGCTAAACATCCTAAAACCTGGTCAACCAGCTTATCATTCGTTGTTCTTTCATGTGATGGGGTTATATTTTATGGAACAATTACTAAATTGGTATTTCAAACTTGGCAATATCGGCAAAAAAATGACTGACAGTTCATTGAATGTAAAGTTACTAATTAGAGATAATGCTTGCCAAATTTTTTTTAGATTGTTCATAACTAGGCGCTGTCACTTCTTCTGACAGCCCAACTTTGTAGCAAAGCCATTTATCTGTATATATATATATATATATATATATATATATGTATATTTATTTATTTAAAATTATCATAAACGTAGTGGATACGAAATATTAACTTATCTAGCGACTGTTGGATTCTCATTTGATTGGATTATGCAGGATAAATTATTTAATTTTGGGATAGTTCAAATTTGAATCCTCTTGGGGAATTGGAAACATCATAGTCATGATCACTGACACAATCAGTAAAAGGACAAGTTTCAAATGTTTTTATCGGCCGCCATCTTGGATTCTCCTTGTTTACATTAAATATTTTTTGTCTAAAAGGATCTTTTTAGTATAATTTAGTTTTGTTTCTTATCGCTCAGGTATTGGCATCAAACAAGCCGAAAGGTAACCGTCTGGTAATGCAAGCACTACCGTTGATAGTACTTCGAACTTAAGAAAACATGTCAGAACTCATGAAAACAAACGTGGGACTCATACATCAAAGCCCTTTGTATAGACCACTTAACATCCTATCTACTTAAACAAACATCGTGTATATACTGTAGCGAAACGGAAAGGAGATTCAAACGTGAATGAAGTCACGTTTAGCAACAGCCATATAAGATTAAATGAATGGAGGACCATCCCTAGAAATACCTGCATTTCTATCGCCTACTTACCAACCACACGCGCGAAATCATGCATTTGCCATTTGCCATCGCAACAAATAGGGTTTTAGTGGACTTAAGTCAATATGTTTCCATAACATCGTCGAAAAACAAAAAAAATTGAAACGGCAAGTTTCTATTGAATGCAGTAAAAACATCTTGATTAACGTTCAATAAATTTTACTACGTCGCAGTGAAGGTACGATTTCGTGCGCGTCATTGGGAAGTGATACGCCTAAAAGGCCTCATAAAGAATGAGTACCCAAACCACCATCAACAACAAACGATATTTAGCAATTCCTTTTTGTTTTACAATGATACTCAAATATTTAAAGAATGGTCAATGCTTAGGGTGCTTAGTTGTGCGTATATCCAGTTCTGGATGCACGCTGGAGGTTGCTAACCACGAACTAAAGAAGCGTAAGTGTCGTACGAGGCGTATCCGAGTGCAACTCTTGCTTCTTGAGCGTTTAAGCAACCTTCCAAGTGCTTCCAGAACTGGATATACGCACAACTAAGCATTGACGATTACTTTTACAACATAAAGCAAAACCGTACAAAAAAGAATTATTTGATCAAAAAAATTCAAATATTATTCTTTAACGAAATTTTCATTATACATAGTGCGCGCTACTCAATCACGTCAGCGTGCACCATCCATTTTTGGATGCTCGCGCACGCTAAATAACCAATCAGAGCGCGCGTTATATAATGGCTATGTTATAATTAACATTACATGTATCAGTAATATGAAATCATTTTAGTCCATTTGCTATCCTTTGACAGTCACTGTTCTATAGGAATGCACATCAGTTCCATTTATATACACAATAATACACATGCTTATATTTACATTTGCGAGACCCTTCTAACAAATTATGACGTACAATAAATTACCTTTTAATGTAAATTCGGGCAGGCGATAAATTGCTTCATCATGCACATTGTCAAAGTAGATTCGCATACTACTTTGACAATGTGGTGACGGAATTTATATTCAATAAGAGGATAGACACATAAAAAACTGATGTCAATTTGTTTCTACAATAACAAAAACGATAAAAACATTTCATTTTTAGCGATCAAAACAACCAACGGAAAGAGCGCGCGCTCGTTGATGTCAGCTTTATCTGTCTGTCCTCTTATTGATGATAAAAAATAACCAATCAGCGCGCGAGAAATTTGTAAGTTATTGTAAAAAACACAAACAACACTGTTTTTAATTTGTTGTTCCGCGTTAGGCAAGACTATTCGATGCTAACCCTCAGTACAGTGCTTAGCGGAAATGATTGGGTACGAATTCATTCTCAAAACATGATATAAATTCTGTCTTTTCTCTATTATCTCTCGTGTTGCTGCAATTGGTAATTGCACATAGGTCTGGAAGTTGCCCTGCTATATATATGTTTTCTTATAAGTGGCATTCTGATATTCCATAAAAACCGAATTTCGTGAAATATTGAAAATGTGAAAAGGTATCATTACATGAATTAAAAATGTGGTAGAGTGTGAATCGAAATGGTAGCATTACGTTAATGTCCGATAGAAACTGTGAAAAAAAACAACAACATTTGTTTGACTACGTGAGGCATGTTTGCATGGGTACCTTAGCTGGAGAAATGGTCAAATTACCTTTACAGAAGACTATATCAAAGTGTACACCCTCTTCAGAGTCACAACACTATTTGTTAGACTGTAGCCCTCTCTTCATTGTATCTGCAATAAACCTAAACAAAATATTCCAAGCCTCTGAGGTTTCTTGAGTCCATTGTGACTGCAGTAGATCTTGTAAAGTGTCCATCAGAGCCACTTGCATTGCCTGGAATACAATATATACAATATTCTTTTACTGTAAAAGGAAGGCACAGTTGAATGCGTTACGTGAATAACATAATATTATTAGATAACAGTTGACTGATATTTCATTATTTCGGTTAATATTATGGTCAGCGCTTGTAAAAATATTAAGCAATTATTGGATGAGGTTGAGCATGATATCGTAAATTATCAAGACCAAGGCTGAAGGCTGATGCAGATATTAACACAGCCTCGGTCTTGAAATTTACGATATCATGCAATAATCGAATTCAATAATTGCTTTATTATACATTTTGTATACTGGAAAAAAATTAACAAGAACATTAAATTGTAGAGATAAGAAATATGAACGCCATGATGTCACGGTGAAAAACGCAAAATTCTCAATTCAGAAAAATTTCGAGAATTCTTCATATAATATATAAAAATAAGTTCAGGATTCCTTAAATAGTTGTTTTTGTACATAATTCTGGAAATAAATACACATGATGAATAAAAACAAAGCTACCACAGCGTGACCTCGAATGAACTGGACATGATAAATGTATTATCGGTAGGAAAACCTACAGATAATACATTTATCATGTCGAGTTCACAGGATATCAGGGATTGGCTGAGGGCTCTTGACCAATCAGAATTGAGATACTTAGTAAAATGTGTAATAATGTCAATTAACAGACAATTGGCCTAAAAATTAGTAGTTTACTAACAATCGGGAATACCCATCCACACCCTCTCTCATAAACTGATRACTGAGTAGAAAGATAAATAAGAGGTCACTGGAGAATAAACATTTTCGGCTTAGACGTAATGTTTTTCCATTTTAGACCACTTGTCATTCTCTTAGGGCTGATATCATTCTTATTTGAGTTGTATCCATATTCATGTGTCTTTTGATGCACAACCGTTAAAAAAAGAAATGATAATCTAGAGAATGACTCGTACGCTGAATTGGAAAAACATTACGCCTAAGCTGAAAAGGTCTATGGAGCGGACGACCCTTCTCCAAAATGTCTTTAATGCGAGGCTAACATGAACATACAAAAGAAACCCTTCTGTACTAAATGGAATCTGTGGCATTTCTTTTGTAGCCGTGTTAGCCTCGCATTCAAGACAATTTTGAGAAGGGTCTATTGACTATACAATAATTTAGCTAGTCATCCGACTTAATTATCACCACACACGACAGAAAACACGGACGAACCTTGCCTTGATTTAGGTCGGAAGTAGCAGAAATACTTAATCAGGCAAAAGTGTATAAGTAGATAGTAGTTTTAAGCAAGTTGAAAAATTTGATTCTAAATTACCCTTGACAGGAACGAATGGAGAGCTGGGTACTAATCGGGAGTTATGACGATATGGCGAATTGAGAGCAAAAGCTTTAAAGTTCTATATCTATCAAAGTATCTTAAAACGAAAGAGAAAAAACCACAAAAAATATAAGCTTGAGTAGTTATAAGCTAGTGACAAATGACATATCCAGGCTCAAACCATGCATAACTTGAACCAGTGTCTTGGTAGCCCAAGTTTTATCACAAATGGGCCACAGTTCAAAGAAATTACCAAAACAATATATGGCCATCAAAACAATGCACCGGGGCACTAGATCAGTTATTTTCTACCTCAAATCGAAAGTGTATTGCAGATAGTGAAAGGGATTAGCTGTAGACTGGATAGGGGCCGGCTAGTGTATCCCCTAATGACGTCATCGGACTAAAACATTATCCCGCGTAATCCGTTCATTATAAGGGCGGATTGGCCTAAAATGGGCAGCATAGAACACTTTCAAAGTAAGTACGGTGCCTCAGCTTCTGCGGATGCTAATTAGGAGGTGGACAGTTCAAATCCCATCGTTTACAAACAATAATCATTATTCTTTTTTTACAGTCAAGTTATCTTTTGTGTGTCACTCAAAGATAGGAAAATTACTGTCAATCCATGCAAAGGCAGCAGTCATGTAACCCGCCCAGCTGCCTCAATAGTAAATAACCACCTGAGACCTAAGAATATAACTCCACATGCTCATTTGGTGATAGATTAGTGATACATCAGTTACTCACGTGCCTTCATTGGTTAATTGGTTCAATATAGGTATTAGCTCTTTTTTTAAGACTGCTAATAATGCTATCATGAGAAGTTCTTAGGATAGTACAGACTAATAGACGCTTAAAATAGACATCTCTATTATAGACCGGCGCCAATCGGTACTTGTACCAGTTGGACGCATTAGTCTGTACTAGTGGTTGTTCTATGTAAATARTAGTACTTCTTAATAGCTCAACCAATTCCCTTTGAACACCATTCAGACTTCAATTGCTTTTTGATTCCCCCTTTTTCAAAAGACATGTATATGAGTCTTGGTAAGCAAAGTATACCAATGACTTTTTAACGTCCTTAGGCTTCGTGAATATGTCCATTCACGTGCTTCAAGGTATGCATTTATGAATTATCAGCCAAAAACGTACTCGTTTCACACTTGGCTAAAGTTATCGAACTCATTCAAACATGCAGTCGTTAATTTAAGRTAAATGAGTTCGACCCTCTCTTTCCCCATCTCTTCCCTTCCCGTCCGTTAATCGCTCAAACTAACTTACATCAAGATAAGATGGTTTAAGAGCACGTGCAATATGTCTCTGCCCCAGTCCCTCCAGGTATGCAGCAAAACTCTCCGCATCATCCATGGCTGTAACAGCATTTTCCACGGCCTTCATGACTCGTTTAGCGTGTCCATGTAAAGCATTGGCTTTTTCAAGCTCTTCTCGCTTAAGGTTCACAAACTCAGGAAACAGTTTCTGGAAGTCTGGATTGATATCGAAGAATCTAAAAGAGAAAGCGTCCCTAAACTCTGAGAATAATTCTTGCGGTGCATGTTATATGTCATTGCCCCCATGTTAATTGACTTAAAAAATAATTCTCATTCCTCATTATGATTAGCTCTTCATTGTAGTTATCTTCTCTTAGATCAACCAACATGGCGGCTGTCTTATTGTTATTTTTATCCAAAAGGATTTTGATCCTTTGATTCCCAGTCCAAGGGTACTGAATTTGTCTATCTATCTATCTATAATAATGAAAGTCTGGATTGATATCGAAGAATCTAAAGGGAAAACATCAAGCATCACTAATAATTATTTGTTATCATTCCAATTTTTCCGTCGTTTTGATTGGCCGAGACAACCGCAAATATCTACCTGCAAATAATATTCTGCTCATGCGCATTATGATGTAGTGCGGTTTTGCTCCAAAACTCTGCTCGTGCTCAGTAATGATGCACTTGTCAACATGGCTAACTTGTTTGATAGACAGCAAAAATAGCCAAAATGCGACAAGAAAACGCGGGGGGGGGGGGGGGGAATAATTTCAATAATTAAACGATTATTGAACAAGGTCGTCACAAAATATCGTGATTTTTAGTGTCAAAAGCAATTCTTTGCCTCTGCTGACGACTTGCCCTAACAGTTTTGTCAAAAAAAAAACAAACAACAACAACAACAACAACAACAACAAAAAAACCCAACAATACACACACAAAAAAAAAACAAAGATATAGCTGCCATGTTGTTGGAATGAACAAGAGGAACTAATAAGGGATGCTTTGTTGTTTGGCACTTGTTACCTATCACCCTCGATCCTCATGGCTGGTGGGGTCTTATTATTATACCAATCTAAAAATGACCAGTCCACTGAAAATGATAACTAGAGATAGGGGTGCTAGTTATACCCTCCGGTTAATAAGCTCCTCAAGTTTGTACTAATAAGAAAAGGAAAGTTTGCATTGCCGAGGGTACCGCTATAGATGTTTAGTCTTGGAATACAGCAGAATCGCTGCGAGCTTTAAGAAACCAATGAATAACATAACAATGAGAATTAAAGCCATATGGAGGGTTATAATAAATAGATAAAAACATCATCACTTTATTCAAATAAAGTTTTGGATATAATTGTAGCTTAGTTAGTATTCCCATTCTACTGTTTTTTAACTGTAATGATTGTAGTGATAAAAACTATAAGATACTTATTCCTCAGAGCTGTTTTCGTCGTGCGACTGATACAACTGTTTCTCGAAGGTTTTGTCAATTTAAAAGCATTGAATATGCCATGACTAGCGACCAAAAAAATATACTAAAAAGGAGGAGAAATTAAAAATACTGATGTTAAGAATAATCATAGAAACGTTTTTCATGTGACGTATGAAAATAGCAAGATTTTTTAAAGCTGAAAACGGTGTTGATATTCAAGACTGTCATGGAGATGTTATTATAACTTTGAAGTTTTGCGAACACAGATCGCAAGCATACTATCGATCATAGATATGATTTTTTAAACATGAAGGCAAATTTCGCGTGGGCATTTCTTCTTTGTGTGAGTTGTAAGGTTCAAAGATTCGTTCATTCTCTGGATGGATTACAATCTTCACGAAATTTTGCAGCTTTAGTAATTGAACTATATGAAATTGGACTGCAAACTCTTTTTTCTGATAAAACAAAAACAAAGTTCGATAGCATGACGAGATCGTGAAAAACGTCAATAGACCCTATCTTTCCCCTATCTTCACATTCAAATTCAAAAGACTTGAACTTGTCAATTTTTACCCTTCCTTGAATAAGTCTGTTTTACTACATTGATCAGATATTCGCATTCACTCGCATAATGATGTTTAGTTTCAGTCGAATGGTTTCAAGGCCGTCACTCAGCGGTTTATGCCGGGTAAGAGATGCTCTTCGTCCCAGGAAATGAATGATGAGTACTATATAAATTGCTGTCAAAGTTCGGTAAAACACTAAGAGCAACTTTATTCCCATCCAGTTATTCATCATGACGAGAAAAACCCTCGCAGGTAAATATATAAAATAATAAAATGATCATTTGAATCTAAACGACAGTAACAACGCTGATTGAAGGTTCTACTTATGACTTTTCGTTTCAATTTATTATCACTCAACGCTATTTTTATATGGATGGTTTATTTTTAGATTTATTCAGCGGTTTTGTCTAATATGTAAAAAAGAAGATCAGAAATATTGCTGAAAGTATGCTCGATATTAAAAAAGTACTTTTGAATTCCATCTCGTTTGAGTAGTCGAGATTAGTGTTTGGTAGAACGAAACTCTCCTTTTAGTAAAGCCTACCAATATCGCAAAACCAGTTCTCGGCTCGGTCATGCGCCGATCTGTTTTCCGATCTTTTGTTTCTTTAATTTGAACTTGGTTGCGTGTTGGTTAATTTATTTGTTAAATCGAGTTTTACAGTCAAAAGATAGATCAAATAAGAGGTTTGCTGTGGGCTTTTTTTTACGAAGAATTGCTTAAATAAATGTGTGTTGTATAAATTAGTTTTGAAAAAAACTTACCTTAGAAACGTCTTTTTCCCAACGGATTTTTTTTGAGCATCGATGGTTTCCCAAGTCTCTCGTACAAGGTATTTTTGTGCAGTTGACAGCGGGATGGATATAGGGTCTTTGTGAAGATTTGAGTGCGCAGATGAACCACAACCCATGATTTCAACTAGGAGAAGATATCTTCGAGACGGAAAAAAGAGCGGTCTATTTGTATTTGTAAGCTTCAGTTATCTGATGTGGCATTCAAAATGAAGTAGCATCAGACGACATGTCTGAAACAGAAATTGGTCCCTTCACTCTTCTGGGCTGTATTCAGTAACCGCTGACCTAAATGATAAAACATAACAACACAATCAGAACTTCAGTTTTCTATTAACTACAAAGCTACTTAGGATACTTAGACACTGAAATAATTAATTTCAAACAAGAAGTGATTTGCCTCCGGCTGGTTCATACGGAAATAAGTATTGATAAAATAAGTCAAGTTAACAGCATAATATTTTTTCTCAGTTATACTATCTTCTTTAAAAACAATATCGGCGAATATGCTATCCTATATATTAAGTGGCGAGTTTCTTATACACTCAATTGAAGAATCGTTGTCGGGTTCAGAAACAGAGAACATAGAAGCTGAGACCGAAATGGCACATGGGAAGTACGTTGATTAGATGCATGCTGTGACCGGCGACCCGTGGCATCATCCACGCGTTTGGCATTCTGAACCGACTGCATGGATGGCACAAATTAATAAATTATAATATAATCATGTCATTTTCCATGTGCCATTTCGGTCTCAGCTTTTATGTTCTATGTTTCTGAACCCGACAACGATTCTTCAATTGAGTGTATATTACACATTTTGCAGACATATTGTAATGAAATACAAAATTAAAGAAATACTAGAAATTTCTTGAACATATTAAACACCAGTTAGTGCATGTGTTGCCATGACATTTTGTAAGCATATTTATAAGTATACCTGCGTTCAGAGTATATCATTCATAGTAAAATGTATTATCTGTCTAGGGGATTCCACGAACTTTCACGAGAAAACCGATATTGCACGAATTTGGTGTTTTGATGGAATATAATGGCCAAACATTAACGATTTAAAGCAAAATCTAAAGTGGGTTTGCTGATTTTTCATGCGATTCCACGTGCCAATACCCGCTTGTATACGTCATCTCTAGCCAATCAGCGCACGCATTTAAGATTTGCTATGAGATTCTATATGGAATATATTATCTTGAACTGACTACATGATTTTAATATCAGTAGCAACCAGCCTGTATACAATCAAAATGCTGCTATGAATAGAGGACTCGTAGTCTCTGTAATAAGTGACTTTGCAAAAAGAATCTTCTGGATCATCACGTCCAATCGTTTTTATTAAAAGCTAATGGTAATTTGGTAATGTAATGAAGACATACTCCATCAGGAAGTGGGAATGAAAATGTCTATTGTTTTTTCTTCTTCAAAAACCATTAGCTAATGTTGCCCGAGGGAGTCAGTTAGAATACACAACGGAACTGGCTTAAAGCAAGGTCATTGAAGAAATTGAACCAATTCTATAACTGAAACCAAAACTGAGTTTGTTGAATGACAACTTCTTTATTCATGTCATTTTTTGTTTATATACAGCCCAACGCCGGGTTTATATCACAGTACAGAGACATGCGCGCGTTTTATATTTCTCAAATATACATCGGCACATATCCATTAATATTTTTAATGTTTCAGTTTGCATGTAATTAGGTATTTCTATATATGTATAAGTGTATACGACAACCTACACCCGAGTGTGTGTATATATACACCAAAATCTCAATTATAAATATATTTTTTTGTATATCTATTTCATTTTTCCCCCCAGGAAAGTCATTGAAACGCAAATATGGATATCTTTCCAGTGAACAAAGACGTTAATCTGCATACAGACTTAATGCATGCACCGATCAGTGTTTCAGTTTCAGTTGTGTCGTTATGTGCGCAGCTCTATTTGAACACTCCTTGTCACGTGCGATTAGTGTCGATGGGTGCATGTAGTGGTTTTTTATTATATGTCAAAAGCAGTACAAATACGAGTTTTCTATCAGTCGCCATATCGAGCACTACGACTTGTAAAAACAGCAGGCATTCCTTTCAAAGTCATGACAACTACAGTTAATACCGTAAATGTGACCATCTGTGTATTTAATTACCAAAACTAAAGTAAAAAGTCAGTTGCAATTACGTCACTAAACTAAAGTTTAATTGTAGTAATACCATGATCATCTCGGATTCTTTTGTCTTCCAAGGCCTTTACAAACCCGAATTTCCCGCATGGATAGAGCATGAGTCAGTTCAAGACAAAGAATTTTTTTGTCTTTTCTACTAAATTTCCCTGTCGCATAACATTTATTCAAGTATTCACAGGAGTAATATTAATGAATAATGAAAAGAAAGTTGAAACTAAATTAATTGTAAGAGAAAGAGCTAATTTATGGTGTGTGGTTGTCGAAATAGTTAAAACTTTCGAGTCGACAACCACCCATTGTAAGGTTAACTTTTTATGACCAAGAATATAGCAAACTATTTACACAAGCTTTAAACTAAATTGTTTTGAACAATAAACATAGATATAAATATAATGGGATATGTTAATGAATATTGTTTATATTTGATATGCAATAACAAGTGAAAGCTTACTGTTATTGCATTACTTTAAACTTGCAGATTAAGTTTCCCTGCTAGCAGAGTCTCTCTTCTCTTTCTCTCCCTTCTTTCAGGCGGGGAGGAAGGAGACTGCCGATGTAGAGCGTTTCCTTTGATACACCGCCGTCCACGATCTCGGACAAACGAAACCAGTTTTAAAACTGGCTTTTAACCGAATACATGTTGTGCGCATGAGCAAATGTAACACACCGTCGCGCCAAACGTTGTTTGACGAGAGCGGCTGTCAAAATCATGACAGCGTTGCTAAGTTACGCCACGCAAGCGCGACAAGTATAACTTCCTACATTGGCAGAGTCTGTTTTTCTCACAACCAAAACAAAAGGAAAATAGGCTCTGCTAGCAGGGAAGAACAAAGTGAGCTTGGTAAAACTCTTAGACAATCAATCCATTTGGACAAGTATTAAATGTATTTTAAGATTTTTTGTTTAAAGTTTGATTGAATCTAAATTTTTAGTAGAGATTGGGATTTCTTAAATTACTCTTATATTTATATTACTGCATATATTAAATGTAGGGAAATTTAGTAAAAAGACAAAGGATTTCATTGTCTTCTAAATTTCCCTCACGTTCTATATGCCTCGTCTCCTTAGGGAAAACTCAATGCCCCTGCAACTGAATCGATTACGTATCCTACTTATGATATTACTGCACAGTTTCCATGTGGGACGCGTTCTCAAATCTGCGCATGCTCAGTCATAAGATAAATTGAAAATGACAACTTGTTTTTAGATTTTATTTTTGTTTTATTCCACAAATTTTCCCTCGCTATTCGGGGAAATTTAATCACTAATTCCCCTCGTGCCATGGTATTACTTTTAAACCATATTTTCATTTCATGCATGCTAATGAGAGTTTGTGGATGCTTTCGTTGTTTACGCTTCCGTGACCTAGAAACCTGAACATCTATAAAACCGCAATTTTTTTCTTATTTCCTCGGTGATCATGGTATTGCAAAGTAATACCATGTCATTACTTATAATTGAACCTCTCAGTGTGGCCTCAGCTATTGTGTTCTATAACATAGATAGCTCCAATATCAACTGGGATTACTTTTTACAACTATCATATAAAGTACCCATCAATAATGGCATGAAAACTGCCTTTGGCTGTCATACAGTATATAAGGTTTTCTTTAATTTATTTAACATCGCGTTTTGTATGGATTATTTCGCATTCATCTGCCGTGGGCCGGGACACATGGCCAAATTTTATTTTTTAAAGAAACAGTCAAGGTAAATTTAGAAAACGAAAATCAAATTTCTTATGAATAAAATCCAAATTATTGCCCTCATACTGAATAATTCCAAGACCGAGTGAGCTAAAGCAAGGTACAATCTTCATCATGAGATCTGACAGGCAATCAAGACTCTTTGATATGGTATTCTATAGATATCTGGCAGCATAATGGATCATAATGACCCGAACTCATCAGGGGATATATCCACCGCCAAACCCAAGCTCATACTCCATCCATCCATCAATACATCTATATTGCGCGATCACCTGGCTACAAAAGAACTACAAAACGTTTACAAACAAAAGCCAAACCCACTTTAAAACAGGAAAAAAGATAAAAAACCGATTTATTCAAACAGAGCAAAACAAACTGGACAAGCTATATAGTAGGATAAAACATAAAATCGCAAGGGCAAAAAAGCAATTTGAATATTTGATTTATTTTTCTATAGATACACAAATTTTATTTATATGGATATATTTGAAGTCCTATATCTTATCCCTGGCGACTAGTCATTAATAACAATAAATTGACTTAAAACCAGGCTTAAACTAACGTCGCTTACCCTTATATAATTTTTTATTATTCGAATAGTGAATTGTGCACAGTAAAATCTTACATATTCAGCTTTTGGGATCGTTTTTCAGCTACTGAAGATATTAGTCAGCTCACGGGCGGTAATTTTAGTATTGTTCATGCATGGAGTTGATGCATCTATCTTAGGTGAGAATCGTACTTAACCAACATTTTAGAACGAAGCGATCTATGATTTGCATTTTCCTAATGTGACTGACTCGATTTCTTTCTTGACTAAGCAAACACGGTTAATGGGTATAATACGAATACCCAGCATGTGAATTGCGCAGCCTTCAAAAATAAAAGCTAGAACTTAACTCTTAAACCCTTTGAGTATACGGATGTCGTAAATGATACGTTTTGCACTGGAGATGCGGGGTATGTCGTGTAGTGTAGAATGTACCGTCATGCGAGGCAACTATTGTGCGTGTTGAAAGACAGAGGGAGAGAGCCGGGAGGAAGGGGGGAGGGGGGGTAGAGAAATTCAATCTCCAGCACTTGCCGTCAAGCAGCTGATATGTGTTAGTTGACGCGTATTCTTACTAAGTAAAGCAGCAACAAAACAACCTGTTTCTTTGTGTGAAAATAAATATATTAACATGTCACGTAAATCATTCCACGATCTTTTCTATAGTAAAAATTTATATTCGATATGTTTTTAATCAAAAATAGATTTTGTTTTAAAAATACCAAATCAAATGTCAAGCCCTAGTCAGTGCAAAACTGAAAACAAACTAGTATTCTCGTACGTATACGATGTATGTGATGATATATCGTGTAGAATAACTTTTTCCATAAAAAACAATTCTAAATTCCAAGTGATGATGAGATGATACAAGAATAGATAACAATGTAATATTTTAACAGTTGTTATGACTTACATGCAGGATTTAGTTCAGTATTCTTTAACTGCACATTAGACTTTACCGGCTATCCTTTTTTTTTTGATATTGAAATTCTGTTTTCTTTAGGAACTACCACTGCACAATTAGAAGTGTTGGGCAGATTAGAAGACTTCTCAAACGAATATCTCACGGCAGTTGAATATTGTAAGTGAAGAGGAAGAGCAATGTTACCGCGGATATCATCGATATAAGGGCGGTTCAATACACCTGTCTTCAATGTTAATATACAGGTTTATGAATAACAATAAACGAAAAACCTTTTCAAACAAAATCATATGATCAACATTACGAACACCGATATGTATATTCAGTATCGATTGAGTTTGATGATAGCCGAAATATTGGGGTTTGTGGCAAAGCCGCTTTCTTTGAATTTCAAGAAAAATAAGCTATAAATATGCGTTTCGTAGAACGTTTATCAAAATTATATAACGAAATAGATTAAACTCATTGAACATGTTAGATTTGAAACCGGTGTTCTTTAGCAATTTTGAATATCCCATAATCAGCGCATGATCCATCAGTCAGTATTGTAATGACAGCATGCAGTTTGTTTGGGATCTCATGTGTAGATGTATTCCATGTTAAACTAAGAGTAAAAGTGATGAGCGATCAATACAACGCTTACAACAGTTCACCAGCATGATTCACTAAAAGTTTGTCATAGGTCTCACATGTGACTGTTACAGTGACGACACTCGAAGTTCGTAGTCAACAATATTGTCGACTAAAGCATACATAATCATATTTAAGTAAGTATAGTTACCATGTCAAATGTTATATATAACTAGAGAACTCATTGATGCAGTTTTTGCTCAAATTATGCGACAAGATGGAAGCTAAGTTATCCCAGGCGCCTGAAATGAAAAGGGGCGTCGATTCTTGATATCTAGGCCCCCTTGCGTTCTCGGTCTTGGCAAGTTAGTTCTCATTCGCCAGTTAAGTATACTAATCATATTTATGGAATCAGATATGTTATATAGGATGATTCAGGCAGTCAACAGAACATCGTTTCCTACCACATGCACGAATGATAGTTCTTTTTCGTTTAATTCTTTTTCTTTAGTAACTTTAATTTTTAGCAATTTTTTGCTTGTAACAAAAGTACTAAAGCTACATACTCTTTCATGACTGAATTTTAGTTTTTCAATTTGCAAAAGTACCAGCACGAGAAAAAACGTGCTAAAAATATTAATAAAATAAACTTGAGGAGCGGTGACGGTAGGGAGTCATTCTGCAAGATTGACGCCAATTTGCATATCATATGGTACTAGTCTGATTCTAATTTGCAAGTATAGCTTCAACAAGGATATATATATCCCAAGTATCCCAAGCAAACACAGGTGAGTATAACGTATTAAAAATGTAATTTCTCATATAATGCCATTTCTTATTTGTTTTGGCCAGTTCTCATACAGCCGCATGATCATCAGAAATTTTACGACAATAATTAATTTATCACCAAACTTTTGTTTCCTTTTGGCAGGTAAATCGATGTGGCTTCAAAGAATTTCATAAAACAATTTCCTATTAGATTTTGAAATCATGAAATCCAAAATATACAAATGCTCATGAATATTTATCTAAATCGCTTTGTTCTTTCCATTCAATTCTTTCTCGTCAAAATTGTTGCAAAATTACCTTAGCTTTTGATTTTTTTTTTTCTATTTGTGTCGTTTAACTTACAGAATATTTGCGTAAATGTTCTAATCTGCTGCTGTCCTTATAAGCAGTGGATAATCGGTATTACCGCATAAGATAAAAAGGCCTTCTGTTTACATGGTTACCAAGACGTATTTACGAGTAGTTAAGCATGCATCTTGACTGATTTAAAGATTCAATATATATATATATATACATACTAACTAAAAGTAGTCGAGATCATTTGAGAAGGCTTGTTCTAAAATAGGACACGTGCCGTTAAGTCAAAGTCTTACTATAACAAAGAACTAAATGTATATCGATAAATTAAAGTGTGCAAGGCCTTACCTTAAGTTTCCTGTTATTTCTTTTTGAGCTAGCAACAACAGATCAACAGGAACTCAACGGGATCAAACGACCTGGAAAACTTTCTCACAGAATAAATACGCGTCGACTGACCAACTCAAGTAGCTTTCCAGCAGAATAAGTAGCTAGCGATAACCGGTTAGCAACTGTTGAAAACACTGTGTCGTTTGTTTMCTGAGGGGAATAACCACCAGTAGGGGTACTGAATGCTTTCTGCATAAAATAACGTAATTAGTAAAACCAATCAACTTTAATTGCAAAATTATCAACGCTAATATGTTTTTTTTACCAACAAAATAATAACAAATAAATTAATGCCCTTTGCTTGATCCCATAGAAGTAAAAATTATGATCAAAGTGTATAACTCAGATCAATTTGTCAAAATATACCTAACAAGGACACTTCAGTTTTTAAATGAAATTTATTCATGAGGCTTAAAACCCTGGGTGCCAGGGCCCGGTTGTTCAAAACCCCGATTAACGCTAAACCTGGATTAAGTCGCCTAATCGAGGTTTAAATTTTAATCTAGGATTAGATTGCGTCGTTCAAAGCACGATTAGTGCTAACCTAAGGTTAAAGAGTGGGTTAAATTTAAACCAACTCGCGAGGTGGTTTAAATCGCTAAACTAGGATTAAAATAAAGATTATGAAAACAAAATGGCGGATCTGTTGTTCAATTTTTCCGCACAGCAAAGAAAAGCTCGTAGATATAGAATTAAAAGCTCTTGTATCGAGGAATACACTGACAGCGAACTTCTGTGCAATACAGATTCGGAAGAGAAGCCATCTTTTCACATGAAAAATCTGATTTACGAGTATCTGGAGCGAAAGACAAGACGATGCTTAAAAATTTCGTAAACTTACTTTGCAAAACCTCTGAACTCTCCTCAACTTTTTTGGCTAAGACAGCAGCCCAATGCAATAAAATCAATTTTTGCGTCCTTTTTTCATTACAACGTTTACTTCGTTTTTATTTTAACTTCATCGGGTAAAGCCGCCATCTTGAAAATAACATAAACACTAGTGCATTTTGGGATGTTAATCGTAGATTAAGTCGAGTAATCGGCGGGGGTTAGTTAATCGACCCTCTAATCTAGCTTTGAACAACGATATTTAAACCACAGATTAACTAAACCGCGATTAGAGAATTTAAACCCGGCTTAGACCTAATTCGAGGTTAGTTTAATCGGGGGTTTGAACAACCGCGCCCAGAGGTTCCTTGTTGTCCCCTTAATTAATCCGCTCGCTCATCACCATTATCACCATTATCATTATCAATGTCATCACCACCACTATTCAGTATCATATTGTTGTTGTTAATGCTATATTACCATCATCATAAAAAATATTAGTACAGTTATGTTTGAAATTTAGTTGATAATAACTAACGGATAAAAATATATATACTATTAATTTTTTTTTTTTTTTTGTTTGTTGTCGAAAATTAGCACTTCGACCATGGAAAACTTAAGATGCAACATCCAGAATCGCCGAGGAGACTAGCATTTTTTTTTTCAAAAACAAATACCTACAACTGAAACCGTATTAAAGCACCATACCATCAGAGGATCTAGGCGGATTATGTTACTTGTGATATATAATGTTATCATCTTAGAATACCTTTATTCCTTCCATCCGAYGTATCCGCAATGTACCACTGCAGTAGAACATATCAGGCATGCGTGCAATATCACCTGTACTAACAGCTGGGAGAGTTGGGCTTTATAATTTACGTACACTGAAAACACCAATGACAAAAATATACAAAGAGTTGGGCTTTATAATGTGCACTGAAAACATCAATGACAAAAATACACAATACTGTCAAATAAGTTTGGATTATCATGAATTAAAAAAAGCTACCACTCTATAATTACAACCTAATTAAACCCCTCACACGTACCCGAATGCTTTTGAAAATGGATTTGAACTATTTTTTTCAAATTCTTGTCCACACTTTGCGTCCAGTATTATAATTCAAATCGTTTTCGGCTTTCCACAAGTATCCGTTTTTTCAAAACTGAGTTGCGTTTTCAAGTGACATTTTCAACGGATACGTGTGGACGGATGTCCATTCCGCAAAAAAAAGTTCCGTTTTCAAAAGCTAATATCCGGATACGAGTGACGGGGCCTAAACCCTTTAAAACAAACATGTAATTGTTGTCTTGAGAGATGTCAGAAATAATATCTACATTAGTATTAAAGTAAATATACGAATCATTAATACATTAGGCTAGAGACGGAGAACTCTCTATATATATTAGCAGAAATAGTGTGTAATTATGAAGGCATATGAATATTTTGACGGCAGGGAAGTTAAAACATTTTAAATTTATTATTATTAGCCACTGTTTCATAGATTACTCTGATGCACCCGATATATGTGTAGTCATAATAATGAATATGATGATGATGGGAAGCGGGAAGAGAAGGATGAGCAAACAAAGAGAAGAAGAAAGACCTTTGGTTATCGGCATACAATCTAAAATATAGTATATTCCTGACATTCTTTATGGCGGAACTGCCGGTTAATCGTATCCTTCTCAAGTGCCAGATATTACGAGTTTAAAACTTGAAAGACAAATACTGTTTCATAGTAACCAAGTTTTAATTCCAGTTTGGAATACAAAGAATGATTTATTCCGAATCAGCAAACCGTCTTATGAAACACTCGGTCCATAATTATTCGCCGAGTATTTACCGAGCCAGGAGGTAAATATCATTATAATTATCACTGAGCCYGAGTGCAATAACTGTAGAATAATCTTAGACTTGAATATCAGAGAAAATTTGAAATTCAGGATAAAATAAAGGTTTTAGTATTACTTCCGATCTGGAAAACTTTGGCAAACCTCATAATCACTGCTCCAGCGATGATTATCGTCTCAGAATTACCGGTCGCTCGACCAATCACAGAGCGAGAAACTCTATATTCATGTATAAAATTCCTGTGGCGGATTTAGGGGGGTTCATTGGGTGCAAATGAACCCCCCACCCCTTCACCGGCTGGTACCTTGGATTTTTTATATTTAAAAAAAATAAATAAATAAAAGTATGGTAAGTCTGCTTTTTGAAAATTAGCACCTTCGCCCACAATAATCGGGCCTGGACTGGTGGATAGGTTATCATTATCAGGAGCGCCCCTAGGCCATTGATGTGCCTCATGGGTAAAATGATGATGCAAGAGAACGTTATTGTTGTGCCGAGACTTGCAAAAATGAACCCCCCTCCCCCCTCTTAAAGTCCTGGAACCGCCACTGAATTCGTACTAATATTCATTATTAGAGTCAATTCGTATATCACCATTTGACATGGTAATGAGGTCTATTAATATTCCTAATAAGCTGTGTAGAGCAGACTAAATAGAAATACTGTGAAAACCAGTTAAGAACTTGCGAAAACAATTAAAACAAGGAAATTAATTTTGAAAAAATAGCTCAATAACTCACTCGCAAAAACTAATGGAAAACCGACACAACTGTTAAATTAACACAAGGGAATTCGAGCGATTTTATTCACATTACGCATAGTACAACAGCTTAGTTATCCTCTCAAAATACTTATTTTGCTAGCAGGTATCTCTACTATGTTTAAAAATGATTACTCAGACAGTTTTCTCAGGATAAAACTACGCAGCCCATTATAATATTAGCAAACGTCATTAGCATGACAGTAAAACTGCTATTGACAGGGCTATTTTGAAAAAAAGTTAACCATGATAATTTTTTTTTTGGTTTGAAACCAGTCTCTTATAAAAGTGTACAAAGTAGCTATAGTTTTTCATCGATTGTTTTGACAACCTGTCCACGCTGTCCACCCTATGGCCCATTTATATGCATAATTTGGCCACTCTTTTACCTCGTAGATTTTTCTTTTAAAACAGCCGGTTTTTTGTGTAAAAACAACATAGTTATCGGTCCTTAATTGCCGACTTATCATAGTGCTTGAAGTTAGTTTTGATTAACTCAAAAAAGACCTTATCCGTGTAGTGCAATGTTTTCACATTTCAGACCAGATGCTATTCTCTTGAGAATACGATTCTCATTTCGGGTTCGATTCATATTCATGTGTCTTCAAATACTGACAACCGTTAAAAAAAACCAAATATTCTAGGGTATGACAAGTGGTATGTAATGGGAAAACATTGCACCAAGACGAATAAGGGCTATTGCGATTGYCATTGATCGTAATGCGCGAAAATTTACCGTAAACCGTATAAAAAAGCCAAAATTCTAGCCGTTAGCCATAGACTAAGATCATGCCATTGAGGCCCATCGTCACATTTAATATTACACTTGTTTGTTTGTTGAAAGACCTCTCCCCGTGTAGGGTTTTATTAAAAAGAAAATGTCAATAATGCTTTCCTCTTGCTTTTATTAATTTCTTGATCAGTGATTAGTTCGATAGCCTCGGATTATTTTCAGTTGTTTTCGTCGGATTCATGAAAGCCATTTTGTTTAGTTTGTTTCACAAAAGAATATACACTGTTGACTTGGTACGGACAACTGTTTTAACTAACTGTTCATGGTCTAGCAATCTAAAAGAATATATGTACATAAGATGCCGCTTTGAAGTAATAGATCAAAAACGAGTGCGAGTGTTTGGTCGGCCAAACGGCCTCGTGCTTTCATCTGTTTCTCGGTGTTTGGATGCGCTGATCAAACAAGAAGAACGAGTTTTCAAACTTACTTCTCAGTCTCATCGTAATTTATATTTGTTCTTGAATCTACTGAGACTAAAAAAAGGGGTCAGTTTTTTGATCAGTGTCTTTTTCTGTTTTTGATCAAGTGTCTGAAGCTGCGTGCACGTGACTACAATACAAAGTCGCCATTGGTCATTGACCAATGAATAATAAATAATTCATAATCTTAGCAACCAATGCATGAGCACTTTTCGGGTCACGTGAATGGGTTTTGATACCTAATGAAATGTTTGAAATATTTTCATCGCTAGTGTTTCAATATCTCTCTCCCCTCTATTGCTTACTTTTCATACTTCTATCTACTATCTACTTACGTAATTACCTTTTTCTCTTCTTTTTACCTTGGACTTATCATGTTTCGAACCTGACACCCTTGGCGTAAGAGTCTAGAGCGTTACCAACTATGCCAACGATGAATTTGCTGACAAAGTTGGGTTGGATCTATATTTTGTTAATGTTTTTCCCATACAACTGCTCTACGTATATTAAATAACACAATAAAAACAAGGAAACTTCTTTTCCTGCATAATAAATTATTGACTCATTAGTTACTTAATCAACCATAGCAGGTGCATTATGGGTCAAGGAGATTTAGCCATTACTTAATGATTAGGAGCGGTGAGCGTATGTTCAAAATACTTATTCTCATAATTGGTATGGTGAAGTTTTGATAATTAGCACTTAAGGTGGCTGACTGCTTTTCGATATTCGATTTGAACTCACGATGTGCGTAGTGCGCTCAAAAACCGCTGAATACTCTTGACGATTTTATTGAAGAACTATACACGTTTTGAGCTTCAAGAGGGCAAAACCCTCAAATTGTGCACGGGATTCTATATTTTTTTGTTATTTCCCAGAATAACTGGTGATATCCCATTTTTTTCCAAAGTTTAAGACAATTCTTTTTATCAGAACAATGTAAAGAATCGTTCTGTTTGTTTTGTGCTCAATTTTTACGATAACTTGCACACCGTAGAACTTGAACAATAAAAGTTTTTCCAATGTCTACAATAGTTTATTAAAACAACTTTTAACGGTATTTTATAAATATAGTGTAAGTTACGTGTTTGGAGTTTTATGATTTCTTTTTCTTTTCTTTTTTTTTTAGTGTACCTAGAGCTTGATGTTCGCTATTTTTCTTCCAAAATTGTACAAACGCATGTCATTCCGGAGTGATTATCTCAAAAACAAGCTCGGGACACCCCATTTTTCTTTGCATATTTGCAATTTTCGGTTTATCATTTACGCCAAAGTAGTCAGCCCCTTAAAGTGCCTATCACCCTTCTGACAATATTCACAGTATTAATTCTACATGGAATAAGATGTTGAATAGCACTAAAAAGATTGTATAGTTTAAGTGCAGCTTCTTGAAGTTTTAAAGGTTTTTCCATGCCATTTGCTAATGCTGTGACGTATGAGGAGTAATCATTTAATATACAAAACATTACTGGCACAGATAAATTAAATTTAAAATTCGTCATTGTTTTCCCATTGCTCTTATAGAAATGATTGCAAGTTAGTTTTCACATAGAAGTCGGTGTTTCGAATAACCAGGTACAACCATAAATGCCTTCTACGTCACAGCATCAGCATATGGCATGGAAAAACCTTTAAAAATTTCAAGAAGCTGCACTTAAACTATACAATTTTTTCGGGTTATTCAACATCTTACCCCATGTAGAATCAATACTGAGAATATTGTCAGAAGGGTGATAGGCACTTTAAAAAGGGTTTTTGTTGTTGCTGTTATACGAATGAACGCCGTGATTAACTGACAATAACGTCATGCACATTACTTTTTCGATGTCTCCGGAAAAAAGCCTTTATATATTAACAAGAAAGAATCGATAATTAGCAGAAATCTCAGCGGTAAGGGGTTTTGAAAACAGTTTCATATTTAGGTATAGTATACGGTAAATGTAGTACAAGTGGATTTAGTATTGCGCGCTTTATGTACATATATATATGCTTTTAAAAATAATTAAGAGTAAACAACGACCAAGTCAGCTGCAAACCGGGGAAAAAAGCCTAATTGAGAACTCTAAACTGATAACCAAAATATGTTGATATATTTTGCATAAAAGGAATCGTATGAAGTCATATTATTAATTGTTTGATTTCGTAAGATATTTTTTAATGTTATCGTAGGATTTAATAGTATATCTTTTGACATTAGCAATTGATGGGTGCTGATTTTAGCGTTGAAGGGGTTATCCTGACTTAAATAAATAAAAGGTTCCATTGATCGATTCATTTAGTTGAGCTTTATTTACTGAGCCTTGAATTTCAGCAGCTAACGAAAAAGATGATATACACGTAGACACATGATAGCCATCCCCACCTCCAATCAATCAGTTTGGTAATTTAGTGACATTGTTTGACAACATGTTGACACTCTATCACAAGGCAATAGTAATATATCCTCACTGAAGCCATTATCACGTCGCAGTATGATTAAGTTATGGGGCGAGATCCGCTCCTTGTCCCCGACAATACAACGAGATGGTATATAGCCAAACTCCAGTCGTAATAGTGCATAATAACTAATCCAGTAGTAATATGCCAACCTTTATTCTTACTATGCTCAACCCCATATACCCAATACTCAAAAACCCACATCCAATACTCAAAACCCACATCCAATACTCAAAAACCCACATCCAATACTCAAAAACCCACATCCAATACTCAAAAACCCACATCCAAACCCAAAAACCCACATCCAATACTCAAAACTTAAAGCATAATGCCGGCTAATAATTCCACTATCCACTACTCAAATATCCTGCATGTATAATCGGTGTGAAATCGGCGCTAGGACGTGTGACCAAAGGAACAAAGCCCAACGAAGTCCAAAGCAGTAAAATGCAGGACCGAAACAGAACAAAATACCAAAAAACAAGTTTATACAGCACTCAGTAAATTATCAGGGTGAGAGACCGGGACGTCTGCCAATGCCTCCGCGCTGGACCAACAAAGGGTGGGRTTTCCTCGGTAATGCACCTCAAGGGGATCGCCCCTTCAGGGATTAGCCTTTGAGCAACGTGAAGTCTCGAAGCAAATGGGGAACCATTTACCTAGAACGCAACCAAAACCAAACAGGGGTGAGCGCGACTAGGCAACCCCGGAAACCCGACCCCCTGTTGGCCCTATAGGCTCTGAACTAGGTCCGGAATTAGAGCACTGAGAAGGCCCCCCCCCCCCCAGGGCCAACGAAGGACGCGACAAGATAATCCCAGATGATGAACAGCGAGAAAGGGGAGAAAGAAATTTTTCCCATGAATGACAGGGTTTCAGGGAACCGGGAAACCAGGGTTTCCAACAGCTTAACAGCTTCGTAACGGTCAAATAGCGACGCCGGCCTATTAAGGTGTCTCCTTAGTGCGACCAATCTAACTCAAATTATTACGCGACAAACTCGCGGCTCTCCAGGCCGCTAGCCCTACTAATATTGGCTCTCCAGGCCAAACTAACTCAAATTAATTACGCGGCATATTCGCGGTTCTTTAGGCCGATATAAAACTTACTTTAAGAAATAAGTAACCGGAATAATAGCCCCAAGAAACTGCACAAACCACGAAGATAAATATCACACAAAAGCACTAGGACCGCGTGAAATAAAAACGCTGAAGCAGATCCGTACACCAAAAGACTCCCCAGGGCAAAAAAGTGTAACCTACATAACAGGCTAAAATCGATAAACCCAAGGGCGCTAAAGAACAAGCCGTGAACAAAGAACCAAACCAACCAAGTGTGACGAGGGTAGAAATAAATGCAAATCTGAAGGGTAAACTACTTGAGTAAAACTATACCTGCGCCCAAAAATACCATGTAATAGCGCATAAAATAGTAGTAGCATGCCTTGGATGCAAATCTGAAGGGAAACTACTCGAGTAAAACTATACCTGCGCCCAAAAATACCATATAATAACGTAT
>NW_022260267.1:192833-211605 GCF_009602425.1 Actinia tenebrosa | reverse complement strand
TCTTTCTTTTTTCTTTCTTTCTTTCTTCTTTCTTTCTTTCTT
Source organism: Actinia tenebrosa (assembly GCF_009602425.1). The sequence goes on along the minus strand of NW_022260267.1, from coordinate 211,563 downwards.
TCTTCTTTCTTTCTTTCTTCTTCTCCTTCTCAATTAGCTGATCAATCAAATCCTTTCTCCCAACCCCAAGATTCCTCAATCTTATTTGATAATGCGCTTCCTTAGTTTCAAATTATACTAATCATCTGACTAATTGACTAAAAAACTTACCATAAAAAATTAGCACTCTTCTCTTTTCGTTTTTGTTTGAACATCATGTTCAATAAAACAATGACCATATTATTTACCAACACGAAACGATCTTCCTCATCTCCTCTTGGCTCCACTCGGTCTCGTCAAAACCCTCTTAAATTCAACCGGTACTGACGCTTCACTTATAATTTACTCTTCGATGACAAGAGAACATGAGAAAACTCATAGGCCTCACACAAAAGAGAGGAATAAGTAGTACTGATCATGAATAAATGGACACTTTATTTACAGAATTCAAATTCAAACTAGTCAAACAAGAGCTATACATTTGGTCTAAAAAAGGCTATCAAATTGAATTCAATTTATAGTTTTCTGATGCTAAATTACGTCCGATACAAACATCTGCGCGAAGAAAAATTACTGGAAAATTAAATAGATGTGTTTTTTTGTTTTTGTTTTTTTTGTTTTTTGTTTTGTTTTGTTTTKTYTTTTCTTTTCTTTTCTTTTCTTTTKTTTTGTTTTGTTTTTGTTTTTTGTTTGTTTGTTTGTTTTTTTTGTTTTTTGCTATTTCGGCTCCAGAAAAGAGAGATGCTAAAGCCCTTTCAAAGTCTATTTTCTGGACGTAATTTTGACAGTAACTTTTAATTCAAAACCCATTCAATTTTAGCAAACATTGAAATATTGAATCTCTGGGCTGATCAAATTCAGGGTACGGCATCAAATTGAGATTTAGTGTGTAAGGTTATTTGTATAATAAGAGAAAGAAGAGTAAAAAGAAAACTTCTCAATCAAGGTAGAGACCTCAACATACTCTACTCAGGTGTGTTGCCGAGTCCAGCATGAACGCGCAAGAGAATTAGCGCCTAGCCAGTAGAGTAGCGCGCCACTACCTATTAAAAGAATATATATACAACACTGAAACTGCTCCTATTTGCCTGTGTTAGACACTTCTTCTGTTTTGGACGCAGAAAATGGGTGTTTCAACTATGGCGAAATGAGATATTTATTACATCATACGAAACTCAAGTACTTTCTATGTATTCCTCAACAAAAATCGTGTCTTTAGGCTACATATACTTTCAATAGTCTTTGCATTTTTGGTTTGCATATAAGGCAAGTGTTCTCGTTTAGATTACTGTCGTAAAATCCAAACGTTCCATTCGTCGACTAACAGTATTTGTTCTAAGCCTATCCCCTTGAGTAAACTGACTGAGTGTAAAAACCTCAACTCTGTTCCTGCGTCGAAGGACTTTACGTACAGATGAACAACAAGCCATAGCAATCAAAATATCCTTGAATCCTTGTCGGTAGTTCTCACTGAAAATAAGGTAGATGTAAGGTGTGATAGCACTGTTGGAATATGCGATAAGAAACCTGGTCATGGAGAACTGACTTTTTGCAGAGCAAAGGGCTGGTAAATTTGAAGATTTCCCGGTTCTTTTACAAGCAATGATCCAAATCCATGTAGGCAGCCAGCAGAAGAAAAATGCCAGGAAAACTGTTATCAACATTTTCAACACTCTACGATTTACTCTGTCAGAATACGATGCGTTGGCTGTGGCATTTGAACCAGGGATTTTTCGTTTCCACAGTTTGATCATCGTAGCAGTGTAGAGGACGAAAGATATGGTTAAAGGTAGAATAGTAACCACTGTAAACTCGACCCAAACAAACTTGTTAAAGTTTTCCATACTGCCAAAGACTACGTTGGCGTTGACGTAGCAATAGGATGTATCTCCATGAGTCCATATGGATGCAGAATGAAAATAAACATAAAAGAAGGCCATTGCAAAGATCCAGTTAAAGGCTACCAATATGTACGCTACTTTTGCTGTGATAGGTTTTCGAACAGGCAAGTACACCGCTACAAAGCGATCCAACGCTAGAACTGCAAAACTCTGCGTTGAAACAAAAACAGCGAGGAAAGGTAGAAAGTTCATCATTTTACACAATATTTCAAAGCCTGTTGACTTTCCTAACAACCACATCCTCCCGATATAGATCTGAGAAATCTTGCCTGGCATATTGATTAGGGTCACCAAGATATCTGCAATACTGAGGTTGACGATGAAGATGTTGCTAACTGTTCTCATTCGTTTGTTAGTATTTCTGACAACCGTCGCGATGACGAAAGAGTTTCCAGCCAAAGACAGCAGGATGAGGACACAGTATGATGCAGTCCTTAAAGAATTCATAGCCGAACTCCCTGCAGCTTTTTGACTTGTCTCTGATCCTTCCTCAGTAGTTGGTATCCAATCATTTGTCAAATTTGTCAATGTGGAATTGAATGTACCATTCATGGTGCTAAAAATCTTGATTCGTATCTTGTAGCTAAACTGAATCTGTGAAGGACTCAAGCGCAAAGGATTCAAGAAATTCAGAAATATTTCAAAGTTCGATGACGGTTCTTCCGTTCGCGAGGAACTCGGCGCGCAGTTTCACTGAATACTTAACCGAACCAACCTCACTGCAAAATTATATGACGCAGGTGTTTCTTAATTTTGGTCCTCTCGTATTAACTTCAATCCTTCTTTATCGCCAGAACTACTGAATTATGCGACAAAAATTGAGACACCCAGTGAGTTAAAAGATGTGCAGTCCAATCGGCAGTTTTTCGCTACTGAAACACTAATCCGTAAGCTAGAAGACAGTCTAGATGTGTGTCAAATTACTCTCTTTCGATTCAAGTTACTGTTTTTTAAAAAGAGCGGAAATCTCTTCTCTGCTTTTCGGAACTAGAAGAGTTTAAAGCACCTTTGTTTTGGCCAATTACGAAAGGAAGTGTTCACAATATCCGTGGACTATCCGTGTTTAATATCAAAAGAATGGCCTTCAATATTGGTGAACCGTCAGCATGTTTGTCCGATTACGAATTATTGACCTTGATAAGCATCAATCATACTGTCAAAGAAGATAATGAAAATAAGAAATATCAGGGGAACAAAAACATCTTCGATACTATTCCGTAATCAATTTTCCATTGAAGTGAGGCTAGTTCTGATTGATGAACAAAAATCTGTTGTTATTATAATAATAAAACCAGGTAAAAATACCGTTTGAAAACAATTGATGACAACACGTTAAAAAACGTTTTTCTTAAAGAAGAATGTATGCTTTGGGTGAAAATTGGGGAAAAACGGTTAGCGGTGACTTCTCTGTTTACTTAACCTGTCAGGTGCAATGAGCATTCAACCAACATCGCTGTAGAAATACAAAGTCATTCTCGCATGACGTTTCTTTTCTTCTTTGATCATGTTACCTTAAGAAAAGTCAACACCTTCGATAGAACACAAAGAAAAATGTCCTAAAATGTCAACAGAAGGTTCTTCATGCCGCTGAGGCAGTCATAACTATTTGTTAGGTCTCACTTTTAAAAGTATTCGTCTAAAGTCTTAACAATTGATTTGAATATGGATCCAATTTCCTTCGATAATAATAATCAGAATTTACTTATGAAGTTAGTAATTGCTTTTACTGATGTTATTGATATGTTAATTACGTAGAATAAACTCAGATTATACCTAACAGATCCAGTCAGTCCCATTCTCAAAAGAAAAGCAAAAACCTCTGCAGCTAAAATGCATGGATATTATGAATTTCACAAATTCACAGAAAAGGACAAATTCATAACAGTCCTAGATATAATTACATCCATTTTGAAATCGCTGGTGATTTCTACAATTTGATTGGCTCCCAGCAGTGCGATTTAATCACGAATCGCACCATTTTGAGTTTTAAATCGCACTCTTTTGAAGAGCCAATGAAATTGCAGAAAAATAGAATTTGACCAATCAGATATCAGAAAAGAAAAGTGATCTGATTTGGTCTGAAATCAAACTTGTGATAAACAAATTGCACTCCGTTTTTTGCTATTAACTCGCTAAGAAGATAAAAAAATATGGTATGTTTTTGCGCTACGATGTGAAGATCTACGAAGTGTTTAGTCTTGTTTTGCCTATGCCATTATTAATCGACTTCCATATATTTCCCCCAAGATATTTTGGGGATTTTTCAGCCTAAGAAATAATGGAACTAAACATCGTCATTTATTTCGTCCCTTATCAAAAGAGACCGTTAATAAACAACTGGAAGGCGTCTCGGACATGAGGTCTACCGGAAGTAAGTTTAGTAATTAGCATACGATGTTGCCGTCGGGCGCACGCGTCGGAACCTTACGTCGTGGCGGGAAACAGGTAGGTTTGGGGGATCTTGAAAGATTCTTCTCTTATTTTTGCAATTTAAAAAGCCTGCGTATAAAAGCTGTCGGATGTTATGTGTTCTTCAATGTATAAACTTGATATATGAGTAAATATTTAGGCTTAAAATGTGTTTTGGAGGACGTCTACTGGCGAGAGCGAAGAAAACCAAGAACATGACGATGTTCGTCGCTACTAAAATAACAGGGTAAGATAAGCAAATCTTTATTTTATTTTTTACCTTGAGTGTAAAATTGATTCTTACTATAACCCTTAGAGTTTCCCATATATGATTATAATACTGAAATATGTAACTCGGTAGAAATTCGGCGTGACGACGTTCACTGCCTTCTTCAATTATAAATCTTCAGTCACAGCAATAAAATGCAAATGTTCTTGCTTGAATTAAACTCTCCCTTGATACGAAGGGTTCTACTGTTTGCCTTCATATAGCTTCGCAAAATTACCTGCGCTAAAATGTAGGGAGTTAGCCGTGTCCTAACTTCATTCAGCCCAGRGGTTGTTTCAAGGTAAAGATAAAATTTGAAGGTTTTTAAAGTATAATATATTCGCTGTGGCTAAAGCCCTGGCTAGATTTGTCCTCGATGTTTCGCAGTTTAGCAACTTCTGAAACATCGCCTTACACGCGACACCGTGATTTTGCTTCCGAATTGAAAGCAACTATATTTCTGCAGTACGTTACACTTGTTTCCCAATGTTTTCTGACAGTTTAGCACGTTTAGAAACGATTGACAAAACATGTTCAGTGGCAGATCCTGGAATTTTAGCAGKGAGGTGACTGTTACAAAGGTTGTACCAGGAATGCCAGGAAAAGGGGGAGGCATACTGAGAATAATACCGAGAAATTTAAGCAAAAAGGTGATGGCTAGATACCCCCTTTCACCACCCCTGGATCCGCTCCTGATGATTCTTGAAACATGTTTCCTCGTTATAAGCCAGGACCTATAGAGCAGTTTTCGTATGACTGTGAAAAGCTCAGTGCCATAAGCGTGACGTGCCGTGACCGTACTTTCTAGAATTTTAATTGCCTGATTTTTTCACGCGCAATATGATTGGTCTAAAAGTGCCGTGATCTTGGCGTGACCGTGTCCGCACCGTGTTTATGCCGTGTTCCGGGTATTTGATTTTCGTGCCGTGAACTTAACTAGCTTTTCACGGTCATGCGAAAACTGCTCTATGATGGCAAGAATTGTCATGCCATCCAAAACATTGAGAGAGCTGAGCCGTCGTAAAGACGTCAGGCCTAGCTCAACAATACATTAAAGTCTCTTTCTCTTCCTCGTCCTCCTCCTTTTATTCCAGTCTTCTTCTTCTCCTGTTTACTGATTCTTATAAAATATTTGATATRCATAAGAGAGCAACTCGACAAAAATAACCCATGTTTTAAGCAATGTGGAATGCGGTACTCGCCTCTCAACCCGTCTAGACTCGATATTTTTATCAGTCCTAGTGATAGGCAACTCGAAAAAAATATCAAAGATAGAGTGAAGTCATTAAACCCGTGAAATAGATATTAGACTAATACACTTTAGTAGACCCTAATTCTATTGTCTTCTTTTGTGTCTATTTGACTATTACACGTTAACTAGTATTTTTTTTATTTCACGGGTTATATGCCTTCACTCTAATTCCATATATAATTTCTARTATACTTTAGCCTGCGTCATATCCGGAATTTTCTTCGTAAACACGAAAGAAAAGGCCGGATGGAACGCAGGCTAATATACTTTGATATACTTAAACTGTTGATATGCTTGTATATAGAATATATATATATATATATATGTAAGGGTCAAATAAAGTTTTTGATTATGGCTGTATGATCTAGAATTCAAGTCTTTTTTTTTTTTCACGTGTAAACTTGAAAATACAAAGAAACCCTAAGTAAGCAAAGAAACCCTAAATTATTCGATTTAGAGTAGCACTTGAGTTTCGAGTGTCTTGAGACCATCCTTGATTTAGTACGTCATTAGCGAGACAGTAGCGGATTTTAAAAGTATGCCCATTAGCAATGATTGGGTAGTCAACAGTGAAACTATGATGGCTAWRYCTTGACATTTTCTGCGCTATTTAAGTCTAGCCGTCCAATATCACTGTGCCACTGTGAAGGTTAAACCATATCCGCCGATTGAATATGATCAACTTACTCTCATATATATATATAACAATATACACCTAATTCAAAAAACGTTGTGCATTGCCAAAGGCGATAGACGATGACAATGTTTTTTGAATTAGGTGTATACATAAATTTGCGCTTAATAAACTYTCCAACGATCGCTAAACGGTGATAAAGCATTATACATAATTCTTAATTTTATTTAAAACACACACACACGCACACACAAATATATAATACTGTATTAATCCAGTAAGAGCTTAGTTGAAGATGTGTGCATCGTTTTGGCTCATGACCACAGCTGATCATGAGTATATCGCTAGTCTCCTTGTGAAAAATAGAGAAAAAAGACCCTGAATTTCAATGTTTTTTTCTAAATTCTTAGTATTTTCCCAGTCATTTGTTTTAGTGCTCCTTAGAGTCGCCAAGTTTCGCTTAACTGGACCGAATATAATGGCAAAAACACCCTCATGAATCATTCATTTAATGAAGCGTTTTAAAAATAAGTCCGCTATTCTTATTTGAAGCCTGAAGCGGAAAATTCAGGTYGGTGCTCATATATACTCATGCACAACACGGTGGCCTTTAATAAGTGAGTCACGRGTGAAACTTGCACAGTTGAACTTTTAACTCAGTCGTTCTTCAAAGAAATCTTGTAACATTTGCGAGWGCTAAATCGCAAACAAAATGGTAAGTTTTTCAATTTAATAAACACCGAAATATTCACAATTAATTTAATATCACTGCTTTATTAACGAAACGTCATTTAAAATTTCAGTGACGTGGGCTTTATATTGATTAGTTCACAAAAGCCGGTTGTTACGACTGCCATACATTTTTCGCGTGTAACGATTTATTTGAAAGACATCGTASGATAAATTTACGAACAAATCATGTTTTTAAATCAGTTTGCAGTCACAGTTCTACCATATATACTTTTCTAYAACAAATTTTGCGAATAACTTAATCAACAAATGCCGGATGCCGGGGAGGGTACAAAATCTCAATAACTAAAACCATGAATTGGAATAAAATTTTAGCATTTACATTTAATCATTTTTATGCAGTGACCAGTGAGTGTAGTAGAATAGTTGTCGTTTCACGAATAAAACTGAGCCATCTATCTCAAACAAGTTCCTTAGACTTTAATGAACTATTTGGCAAGATCCTTAATAAACGAACCGTTGCGGGTTGGTCAAAAAGTGCGCGCATCGACTACCGATAGCCAATATAGATGACAACTGAGCGGCAGTCATCAATCCTGACATAATCAAATAAATTAGCAGTTTTCTTTAAAGCATTTTAACATCGGATTAACAGAAATTTGATTTAAACATCATGGCTGTATGTCAGAAGAGTTTCAATACAATTTCAAAGTTTACAATATTGTTTTGTTTAAATATTATTTTAACCAGAGGTGGACTGGTAATGCCTCGGTGGCGCAATGGATTATGGGAGTGAAGTGTCCCGCCATCTTGGTTACCCATAATYCTTTGCACAACGTGCTTCAAATTAAAGCGTCAACCCCTTATTTAGAAAAAACACAGGCATACCAACATAATTACATAAAACAATTATTTTTTTAACCATTTTCCGATTTTACAGATTGGCTGGGTTTGCTTTTTTCTAATGATTTCATCATCTTTGGCACCGCGTCCGAGTCCCCTCCGACTCTTGCACGAAGATCAGTGTAGCACGGTCGTGAGAATAGATTGCTTAAATAAGGAAGTTAGAAAAGAACGACTTCGTTCACCAGTTGGAGCCTCACAACGAATTTGCGCACAGCTGACGGATTATCAATTGCTAGAAAAGGTGAAGGAAATTGGCGGGTATAACCCCCTTTATGTGGCCATTAACAAAACCGGGGCTAATAAATTCAAAGATCCAAGAACATTTGAAAGAGAGCGACCTAATGAAGGGCCAAAAGCTACCCGAGCACCATCGGATTGCAAAAACAATCCAACGCAACCACCAACGACCCTCCCGACCACAAAAGCCAGTCCGACGACGGCGAGATTCACTGAGCCTCCCACGACCACCAAAAAGCGTTCCACGCCATATTATGCGAAGCAAGATGAAGGCATGAAAATGACCCCATTTGAAAAGTTGATGAGAAAACTAAACGATTTGGAAGACGACGACGTGAGCCTTGTCAGGAGACTAGTCAAACGTGAAAGTAAAGTCGATAATTGTTGGTCAAAAGGAGACTATATCACTGGATCGAGGAATCGCCGCATCAACCTGTGCGGTGAATGCCGGTTGGTGACTCAGCTTGCTGGCGATGAAATGCCCCAGTTTATCAACGAAGTGGCTTGTGGACACGAAATATCAGACCTTTCAGGACAAGTGGCACATGATAACCGATGCTACGCATCATCTGGTTTGTGTGCACAGAGGGTTCTTCTATTTCCTGCCTTGAAACGTAAGGGTTACGTTAAAGATGATGGTCTTAGTGCTGAACATGGAAGAGAAATCTATGTTGAGGAATGGGCCACCTCAACCAAGAAGATTCGCGCGGGATGCAAGTGTGAGCTTTACACTAACCATGCAGAGCTACTCAAGAGCATGGAATATCTGTGAATATAAGTGAATGCTTCAGTCCAAAGTAAGACCAACTGGTTTTAAGGTTTTGTAGAGTGACTGGTGATTTAGAAATTAACAATGAAGGGTAGTTTTCTGCTAAAAATATTGTATTCTCTACTTTCACATCCCCATAATGCCTTGCATTTTTGGGGGTAACCAATCAAAAAACGGTCCCAAATTGAAAGGTTTCTTAATTGAATTTATACTATACCTGCTTTTATCTGTACAATACTGATTATCAGTTTATTCCAAGTTATTTTTGTGTGTACAGATCATCAAGAGTTTTGGTCTTACAGAAAATGTATTGACTTACGAAAAGATGTTTAAAATTTACCTTAAACGTCTTCAAGCTTCTATCTTTTTCTGTTTTTTACTTCTTCGTTTTATCTTTGGATACCAAACGAGGTATTTTCAACATTGTCTGTTCAACCTTCAGCAAAATAAGTGGTTTTTTACCCTCTGGTTACCCCCAAAAGACGCTAAGGATTATGGGGATGTGAAAGTCAAGAATCGAGCATTATTGCGTGTATTTGTGCTATAAATGTATTCTTTGTCAACATCTTCACATTTTTATTGCATAACGTGGTGTAATCCCAGAGTATGCATGCACTTTATCAAGACAAGGTATTGATCATTGATTCAGCATATCAAATTAAATAAATACTCTTAATTTCAAAAAAATATTTTAATCCTTTTCAGAATAAGATCATCTATTTCTAAGCAACAGTTTATCCTATGAACTAGAGTGCCAGGCCAGTTCTCTCTAACGTTAACGAGGAAGGARATAACATGAATTGGGCTTCCTGTGGTTTTCGCACGTCGCACTGACATTGAAACTACACACAACCCTACATTCTCCAATAGGTTATAGCTATTCTACTCTATTGCTGTACAATCTATGACAATAGTTTTATAAAGGCGAGTGCATTGACTTTTGACTTTAGTTACGTTAATTTAATTTCACAATTTTTCCTTGCGATAAAAAATTTGTATTTGCGAAGCTACTCACTGCAATGAATCGAAGTGCATCATGGGATATTTTGGGCCACAGCCCCTATGTATAGTAGCACTTGACTTGAAATGTTCATTTCAGAAAAAAATCAAATAACAATTAACTGCTTTTAGAAATATTCTAATTGTTCAAATAGACTATAACACCAAAACAAAAAAACTGATCATTCTAAATGTGGTAGCGTTATGTTAGCACAACATAACAATATTTCCTCTAGAAAAAAATCTTTGAAATTATGCCACCTTAATTTTTTTTTTTAAACAGATGGAAAAAAAATTCTATAAAATTTATCAACATTATAATTTCAATTGATTTATAATTAGTGAGTCTAGTTTCTCGRGGCACTCAACACCAAGAGAAAAAGGGAGGTCTGTGTTGGAAGCTTTGTGTRAATGCAGATTCACTATGATGACGGTGAAGATCTTCTCCTTCAAACCTCTTTTTTTCTACTGTTACTACTGGCATTTGTACCAGCTGGAGTGGTGACTTTTTATCCCGTAATGCTTGACTTAGGTTTAGAATCTAGAAAAGGGAATACAAAATATATAAGTAAAGAAGGTAAGAAAGAGAGAAAGAAAGAGAGAAAGAAAGAGAGAAAAAAAGGGAAAAAGAAAAGGGAAAAAGAAAAGGGAAAAAGAAAACAAAAAAAAAAAGAAAGAGAGAAGGACGGACGGAATGACAGACGGACGGAATGAATGAAGGAAGGAAGATGAACAACATTTTTCATTACATATTTTGATTCCTTTTTCTTCATCCTTCTTCCCTTTTTCTTACCACATCTCAATCCCTTGAATAATATGTCTTTTTACAACATGGAAAAGGTAAGGCTTTACCAGGATGAAAAATGCACATACCTGACCCCTTAAGACAGCAAGCTGCTTTTCATAAGTTCCTCTGTCAAACCCTTTATCTTCCTACAATCGCACAAACCAATAATATCACTAAAAATATTGAACTGCTCATTTTATGCATTCTGAAGGAATGCTACTACTTAGATGTTGTTCATTTGATTGTTCTCATTCGTTAATCTAAAGTATTCAGATGTTCATGAATWTTAATTAATTTGTTTGATTACTCADCTTTTATTCTCCGTCCTACCTCTCTTCAAACATTACTTTTTCAATTCATTTATTCCCATACCTTAAACAAGTGGTACAAATCATCAGTTAAGTCTTGTACAAAGTTCATATCAGATAATTTGGGTAACACTAATTCACACACTTCATCAAGGAATGGTTCTTTAGCGTATGGTAGCCATGCCCAGTAAAAAGGATCTGAAAATACAAACACTCTTCAGTATTAGTAATGGACTACATTAAAAGAATAGACTTGTGTGTGTCAGTCATGAGGTGTAGCAGAAAGAGACAACTAACATTCTGTCTGTGATGGCTGGYATATTGATGGTTTTTCACGGTGGCCATGTTGGAKGAACTTAACAAAAGAATTGTCAATGAATTCTTTTGTTATATCCTCCAACATGGCTGCCGTGTCTTTTGTTATTTAATTCTCTTGGGAATRGTTGAAAACCATCAATTGATCACTTTAGAAAAACATTTAAACAAAAAACTGAGCAAAAACAAAAGTAAGAAAAAGAAAACAGTAAAGAAAAAAAGAAAAAAAAAAGAGACAGGAAAGGAAAGGAAAAAGGAAAGGAAAAAGGGAAGAAGAAAGAAGGAGAAAGAGAAGGTTTTAGCTACTCTAGAGGTTGTCTAGAAGTCTCACTCACAAGCCCTCCATGAGTCAGGGTGTTTATATGGAAAGGCCAGGCCATTATCAATAGCAGCAACAAAAATTTTAGGTGAATTCACGACATCCCAAGCAGCTTCCTAAAGACATGAGAAATACAGAGAATAAACACAATTACTGTGGTTTTCTATATTCTGCAAACTCAAACATTTCAATGGCTTGTTGTGAAGTTGGATTTTTACTGCTGCTAGTCAAGGACATAAAATGTGCAGACTGATTATTATTTTTTGATTGACAGCAGAAAAAACAAATTTCAGTGTGCAGCTCGAAACTACCAAGTTTGCAGAATTATATAGTTATATATATAATGTGATATAATGTTGAATAGTAATAAAGCATTATTAAATACATGAAAAAAAGAGAAAACCGCAATACGTAGAAACAACACTGAAATACAGAAAAAATATGTATAATTGAATGGTTTGTATATTTACAGGCATCTAAGCAACATTAATTTTATTGGGTCTCTCCCTTGATTCAAGGGTTCTTCAGGCTTTCTGTTTTTCCTCCGTTCACTATACCAAACCAACTATATTCCAGTTTGATCTGTATTTTAGCCATGCCTTAACTTAGGTTCAAAAAGAATTGATGGTTAAACCCTAAGTGACTCCTATAATTACATTGATTAATTACAGGAAATACTTACTCCATCTTCAGTCTTAACAGATTCGTCAACTTCTGGCGTGTTTTCATAACTAATAAGCCAGTTATCATTCCCACGATCTATAGGAGAACACAAACAATATCACCAAAAATTACTGTTTCAAAGATTTCATAGCAYCATGAGAGATAACCATGAAAATGACTGTCATAAGAGGGTTAATCAAGCCAATACCTGTATTTCTAATGATATAATCCAAGCAGACCATCTTTTGGAACTGAACAATAAAGTCATATCTTGTTGAGGTGGGAAGAGGTTCGGTTTCAAACCTTCTCAGGTGGAACTCTGCATCTTTATATCCCTCCACAAAAAGTTGAAAAGATCCAACCTATTCAAGATAAAAAAATACAAGATATGGCTCTGGCTCTCACTAGTGACACAAGCATAACATAAGCAAAAGCATTAGGATCAAAACATTCCATTTTTCTTATGCTTGTGCTTATGTACTGAATTTCCCAGTCAGGAAGTACACTCTTATGCTTATACTTATGCTTATGTGCTAGTGAGGAAAAGGCTCTAGAGCTTATAGTATTACAGAACATGAACCTTACATGTATTTTATCAAGATTTTCCCCTTTAGTGGGCCAATCCCGATATGTATTATTTTTTTCTTCCCAGTTAATGAAAAGATCATACAATTTCTATTCTATTCATGTTTGGTGCAGAAAACCTTAAACAAAAATAAATAAATGGGAAGAATGAAATGAAAAATGGGAAATCTTGCTAATTCTAGAATGAGAAATGTGAAGAAATAGATAAACATTATGCCTACAGAATAATTAGAAGTATACCACACACAAGTCAATTTATGCCCTACAAATCTGCAAACAAACCTTTAGTGGTAGACCAGCTTTAACATGCTTTCCAATTGTATCAGGAAATCTTTCTGTTGCAAACTTTTTTGATCTGGCTTTGGCGAGATCAAACGCAGTATAGTTAAAGGTACTACTTGCAAGTCGAACAACCTGAAAACCAAACCATGCTCAATTAGGAGACTAATATTTTAAAACAGTTAAGACTTCTACTGACAAGTACACTACCTTGGTTCTGGGAACAACATTTAGTCCTATTTTTGTATCTACAAGGCTGGCTCCTGCTTCCGATAAATAACCTTGATTTGGTACCAAACATGTACGACCAAAACAGCAAGGACAGCACACTTTGTGACACCATTTTGTCCATTTTGGATTGAGGTGTCCATACGGCTCCTCATCTTTTGGTTTAAATACACCTATAGTTTTCTAAATAATCAAAAAATCATTGAAATTTTAACTTTAATTATAATTTTTCCTTCTAATAATATAAATTGTCTACTTCTACCAGCTGAGTTAACTGCAATCTCCAAAAGRGATCATTGGTGAACTATTTTTTCGTTGTCAATGAACTAGCAGGGCCTGGCAACTGAGTACAATGTAGATTCTAGAATACCACCATGAGTTCAACTAGTAGCATTTACGAYAAATTCAAAAGATTTAAAAAATCCTATTTCATGGGTTCTCTTGGCAGAATCATGGGAACTGCTAATCAAAATATGATGTTGAATACTCAATTCTGGATGGTCAACCTTGAGTTTGTTCTGAAACTCAACTCAGCTGGTACATATTATTCTTACTATTTTTTTTGGGCCACGAGAGAGAGGGGAATATATTAATGAAAAGAGAGGAAGAGAAAAAGAAAGTGAAAGTGAAACTTGTAAATAAATATGTGAAGTCAATCACTTTTTGCTTAAGTGATTAAACCATATATGAACAAAATAATCAATTAGACATAGTACATCAAAACATATAAAGTTAAGCTTAAATATTCCAACATTTACAATAAAAAACAACTTAACACACGTTTTATTTGTGACAAATAAAACCCTCTAATTTCAAATGGTTGAAAATGGATAATTTAAATCGTTTTTTWAAATTTTTTGTAAGACCAATTATAATGTAATTTAAAGATAAGCTTATAGACCTTTCGTATATTGCTTGTTGCACAACGAYATTTGTTTGGCACTTGTTGGCAAACCCTGCTGGGCAATCAATAATAAATGCAACACAAATCTCCCAAAATAACACTTGACTCTGGCCAAAATATTCAGGGATAAAGAACAAATACGCAAAWAAAATACAGAAAAATAATGAAATCACGAAATAGAAAACATTACTTAGTATGATGAGTTAAAACAAGTTTACGTAAATAAAGGAAATCGTGGATTTTTACGAATAATCATTAATGAATATTGGTATATCATTATCGAGATGAGAAATCCTACCGCGCCAGAGTATCAAACCATCTTAATAAGGAAWTTTTTTCAATTTGAAATAATACTCACTCCTTCTTTATTTTTCACAAAGTAACTCCCACTTGATCCTTGGTAGATTCGTTGAGGGAGAATCCCTGCATCGATGGCTTGTTCCACTGATCGAATAATGGAGGCAAACTCAGGATCATCGATAGTGTTTGATCCATATTCAGAGTCACTACAGCTCTCCATATTCCTAGATCTACCACGTCCTAGTAGAGGTCTCTGTTCTGACGTCCTCGTATCGTATTTTTTTCCAGATCCACTGATTATAGCAGTGCTGTAACTGGAAGGATCAACGTGGTAAGGTACAGAATCAGTGCCATTAACACGACTGTCAGACACGAAATCCAACAGTTGACGCCCTGAATCTGTCGTAGACATCTAAACAATTTGTCTCAGATCTAGTTTGGGAAGTTTGGTTCAGTTTTTCACGTCATTTCATTCGCTCAAATCCCAGAAACTTTGACTATTTTTACAAGTGATTGAATCGATCATGAGTTCATAGTTCCAACGCTACTGCGCATGCCTAACTCCTTATTTTGTTAGTCCGCTGGATCTTAAGATCGTCATGAAAATGGAGCCGGTACCTGTTACCTTACTYCCYSYTTWMCCYTCCTYCMAAGRAAAAAWWAKAWATATAAAGAAAAAGAAAATATGGGAAACATCAGACCTTGTAGAATCGTAGCTATTGCTGAAGAATTCTTATTTTTCTTATAAAAATTAGCAAAATTAGCAGTTGTTTTGTAGTCCTCGTTTTTTTTTGCGTCTGACATTTTTAAAAAGAATGTACATTATCTATTTTTTATATTTACAAAGAGAACTATGGACAATACATTCTTCTAGTTGGGCATGCAATCATATGTAGGCTCACTTTTTCGCGAACTGCGCATGCGTGGTGCAACATTCTAGGAGAAACGCAGGCTAGCTCCGGGACGAGATTGGCTATAATCAAAAGGCATTTCACATAGAATTAAAATTCATATCAAATTTCATATTTCGTAAAATCGGCAAATTATTTATGTTCCCTCGATTGGTTGTCAGGGGCAACGGCATTATTAATGAACTATGTTATTATAGATGTCTCCATAGTATCAATGAATATTCAATTCWTGAACATGAATTTATAAACATGTTACGTTAGTGTTCGGTAAAAAACATATTTYCYTACTATCTACCTCAATCTTGATCAAAGTACCATGTATATAATTTCAAGTTTCATTGAAAAGTATAAAATTCATTGCTGCGTAGCGCTCTGCAACTCGAGGACTTCTACTAGTAAATTCGTTTAYGACGGAGTCATCATCCTTCACATGGCATCAGACTTAGATCAGTCATGAAAGAGAAATTTATTCATCATTTCTTTCTCTGAAGAGTAATTCGACTTTTCGGTTACTATTTTAGCTCCGTCTGTGCACAATCTGATTGTAATATTCCATCCACCATCTCCATCTATAAAAATCACTATCCAGTGATGATTTTTTTCATCCATGAATACAATCAAGCATCGTCAACATAACAGCTAGGGCATAACACTACTATTCCGACCAAAATTCTAATCTCTTCACAACTGATTTAGGAATACGACTCACCTGTTTACTTCTATCAACTGTTGCTAATTTGAGAGCAGATTTTTGCAGTAGGGGGCGCAGAAATGGTCAGTAGTGACGTGTAGCCATATACAGCATAAATTAAAGTGCGACGAAAGCGTGACTTCGTCGGTAACAGCATTCCAGACGGTCTAACAAAGTTCCCACTTGGGAACTCTTTTGTGTATATCTCCTAGCGCCGGCGCGTGAGCTAAAAAATGTGATGCCAGTGGTCGGGTACGCTAGTATGCGGTGAGTGTTGTACTTTGGCCGTCTGAAAACATAAACTGTGCGGATAACCATAGGTTAGTATATGATGAGTTAATCTGGAGCTTAACGATTTTTAAATTTCGATTATTCCCGCCCCCTCGTTGAAAAATTTATATTTTTTGCCATTTTCCCTTTTCTCAGTGAATTAATTCCAGACACGCCGGATTTGTAGAAATATATGTATATGTAAATCGGTTTACAGTCAGTAGAAAATAATCCAGTTTTATAAAGGATTAATTTATTGCACAAGGTTTCAAACACAACATTTTCAAAATCGACCGAGATTATACTAATATATATATTTTCGTATTTCCACTAGTTTCTGAAAGTCTCCTCACACGGGATTCGGACAATATCAGGAGCCTGGCCAGTACAATCGACAGCGAAAGGGCTGGACCCTTGTKCAATGATCTCGTTTCTTATTCCAAGAAAATGTACCCAGAGTCCTCCAGCGCTTACGCCTTCCTGCGCATGCTTTGTCGTCAGTGCAAGCCCGCTGACCGAAAAGCCATAAGACACGTGATTGCAAGGTTTTGATTTTTTACTTTTAGTAAGTCAAATTTTTTAGCCACGGTTTTGAAAAGATTTTTGTTGGTTTAGGAAATTAAAAAAGGTAAAAAATATTTAAATCTCGCAGAACTTCATGAAAACGGATTTGCCTTCGATGAATAGCGTGACTGATTTCGAGGGTTTTGACAGATAACTCCTCCTAGAAGTTTTCAATCTTTTCTGACCATGTAAGTATACAAAACCTCCGAGTTTGACCACTCTTAATCATACCTCTCAAACCAAGGAATTAGCTTCGACATTCAGGCTCCTAGCTTAATTATTATTTAACTAAATAGCTGTCGTTGAATTTAGCCAGAGTCATATAAATATATAGTTTCTGTCATTAGGTAATTTATCGTGACAAGCCGGCAGACATTCTGGACAACCGATGCGATGACTTTATGTGATAAGGAAGTTAAATCTGGCATTCTGGACAACAGTTTATATTGTATTATATACACTGGGATTCTCCATTTTTCGTTGCCATCAGAGCAGTTGGAACCAAATACTGCCGCAAAGGAAGGTGAGTTATCTTTACAACATAACTGCACTCGTACATCGATAAAGATAGGCTCCTGTCAACAACATCTCCTTTTAAAAAACTAAAAACTTTTTCTTTGTGTGAACGGCATTGAAGCAAAGACTGGTTTAACGATACTTAAAAATCCCACTATCAACTTCATCTTCATGGCATGGTCCGTCTCTTTCTTCACTATTCACCTAGTACAAGAAAGTCTTATTCACTATTGAAAAACATGCCTCTCCATTACTATAATCTYATTATTCCAAAAGGTTGCTTTTAATTTTGACACTGAGGCATGAACATTAGGAGCTTCATTTCTGATTTGATAATTCATTTGCTAAGTGCACTTTGGTCTGAATAGGATTTATTTGAAATAGTCAACATTYATTTCATTTTCTCGTCTAGTATGTGATGGTTTTTGGTACTCAAATTTCTAGTGTTTTCCACTTCGTTRGTGAATACTCTTAACCATACTCACACTCTTTCAGTTCAGTTACTATTAAGAAGATTTCATGTCACATGAGCTACGTTTAGGAAGAAGTATTCTATATTCTAGAAAGATATTGCATCATAAAATCTATTTATTTAAGAGTTATAGGAAACGAAATATTCATCAAATATTGTATTTGAGAAATATTGTATTTAATAACGATAAATTCTCGTTCCTTTACTTAAAACTAAGAATTCAAAGTTATTTTTCCTGTGTTTAAAAKCCCGGGATATTTACGAAATCGTTTCCGCAACCGCATTTGATCTAAAATCCATCAATCATAGCCGTTATGGAGGCGAACAAATATTTGACTCTTCCCAGTATGGTTTTTTAATAAAAAGCTTYATACATGTGAGCATTTAAAAAGAGRGCTGTCGTATTTYATTTGCACTCTCTCAGTCAACATAATAGTCATTGCAAACCGTATTGAAAGTAGTGATTCTTATATAATTAATGGAAAGAGCCATTTGCCAGCTGTCTGTAGCGATTCTTATATAAGGACCACGAATTTTTTGAGGTGGCAACCAAATAACCGCTATTGGCGTGCTG
>NW_022260267.1:179450-189929 GCF_009602425.1 Actinia tenebrosa | reverse complement strand
AGGTTGTTTCAGGGTTCTATCTGTGAGTTAGCCATGCCCTGACTTAGATCAGCCCAGAGGTTGTTTCAAAATATCGATAAAATTGAATGTAAATACGCGTAACGAACGTTAACGTTAATACATTTGTCATTATCTCATCGCCCGCAGGCGACAAGGCTAGTGGCGGCATTAATGCCCCACGCGTGACAGGCAACGCCTTTTATTGCATACTAYGATGCAGACGTCACACAGATGTTATATATATTAATACTACATTACCGCCTGTGGCAACGTATAATGTGCTTGTGATGTGCAGTAGTATAGCATGRGTCAAAACAGCACCAAAAAAGGGAGAAAAAGATTTATTAAAAGATAAGCTTATCCTTTTTTGTTTCAGCCCCCCGAGGTTAAAATTACTTTTCATAAGATCGCTATCGTATTTTCTAAGCCTTTTTTTTTATAGTAGTGACATTTATTCTTACCACACACTAACAAACTATATTTCATCAGTAAATGTTGACTTTATTTTAAGCGGTGAGATTCATATTAACGGGTTAATCTAGTTTATCTGGAGTTTAAATTAAAAAACACATTTACAAAACAATTATGAGTGGAATAGAACACAGCCACGACAAAAGATAAACTATAAGTCTTTTAAAAAACAATCACCGTCAAGTTTAGATCTTAGAACCTTCAAGTAAATAGTATCTCATACGTTCTTAGTGATCCGGTATTGCTTGTTCGGTTTCTCGGTGTGTTCGTTATTTTCCTTTCGTGGCCATACGACTAGGTCAAGCTAAAGAGTAGCATAAGTTCACCTTCCCTTCAAGGCTATGAAAAAACTAATATTAAGAGGAAATGTTCTTCAATAATGAGCAATAATGGCAAAAAGCGCTAAAAACTAGACTCTCGTATGAGTTTTGATCCCAATTTTCGTTTTGTGTTAACACGCAAAACCTTTTTTACAGTTGGAAACTGATGTACTACGATAAAATACCTGTTTGACTGAAGCGGTATTTTCAATCGTACAAAGACGTTTTGTTGCATTTGTGTTGGAATTTTGCTTTGTCAGGTTTTTTTTTATAGAAAATATATGGGAAATAAGCAAATGAAGGGCTCATTTTCGATTCAAATTTTTGCTTTGGGTTAACACTTTAATTCCACTTTCGTCGGTCATCTACACTTCCAAACAAGTTAAACTATCTGAATAACAAGATTTTAGCCTTGTACAACARCCTTTYTTCAAGAAAATAGTTTTTGGCGCTCACTGCTTGAATACGAAAABAATTCTCTCTTAAAATTTAAAATACTATTTATGCTTTATACGCTATCTTTACACGTTATAATCGAAATGCACTAATTAACGAAATCACTTTATGGCTTATGGCCGCGGAGGACGGAATATATATATATATATATAGAAAAAATATATATATATATATTGGCAACAGAAATAATTTAAAACTAGCTTTCATTCTAATATTACAATTCAATATTACAATCTTTTTAAGAAAAGAAATTCAAAATAGTTTTGTGTCATCATTTCTAATTGGGAAAKGATAAATAACGAATATATTCAGTGTAAAAAGCTGACTTATTTTACCAGCAAAGGTTGTGAGAGGTCGTGAGAGTCACTTTTGATCGAAAGAACTACCAAATATAAGCACAATTTTTCTGGTTATCGTGTTTTTCCTACGATTATACCTCGATCACAGTTTCGCTCGTAAACTTTAGTCTAAAAAATTTGCACTCTAGTACATAGTTTGGCTGTGCGTTAGTGGTTTTTATAAATATAGATTTATATCGCTTTGTGTATACACTAGGAGTTTGATGGCATTAATTCAGTAAAAAACAGTTTTGAAATAATTGGCTATTTGATATACACAAGTGTGGTGAGCAGAAAAATGCTTGATATCAGTTTCGGTTAATTTATGAAAACTATATAACAAATATATGTTTTTAGCACCTTTGCTCCGAAGTGACATCAAATGAAAAACCTTCTCTCACTAGTTAACTCATCGAATATATTTAATAATATTTCAAAATGAAAGTGTTTCATTATTTCAGTGTTGCTTTTTTTGTACTGAGAAATTAAGTTGCTGTTTTTGTGGTTGTCGTCGAGTCCTTGTCGTTGTTATTGTTATTCTTCTTCTTCCTCTTCTTAGTTCTTTATCTTCTTTATCGTCGTTTCTCTTTTACATTTCATCGATGTCTTATCTTTTTATGAGAGAAGAGCAGATGTTTCCAAGAAAATTTCAAGTCCTCTTTCTCTCTTTTTTACATATTCTATATTTAATCTTAAGTGTTTAAAAATTCTGTACTGAGCTGACTTATATCCATATATTTATTATTCATCCCTAAGGCGAGTGATAGATATTTTTTGCTTCCTAGTAGTCTTGGTGTTTGTCTGGGTTTGACGCTCTTCACTAATGAAGGACACACGTATCGCTCTTTTCTAATTTATTTTATTTTACTTTATTTTCATTCTAATATTCTTATTTATTTTTTGTCGTCACTTCATCAAGTAATGCAGTTTCTGCCCTGCTAACAAGCGTGAAAAGGTTCGGCAGATGAAATYCAAAAAGACAAAAGAAAGAAAACGAACAAAAAACAGTAATCTATCAAAAGTAATGTCAAGGTTTGATATAGTGAGCTGTGTTTTCACCTGTTCCAGGGTTTACAAAGAGCTATACTTTCCATTAAAAGGTTCAATAGGAAACTTTAAAATAGCTACACAACTAATTAAACTCTAGACCATTTTGTAGCCAAAGATGTTCAAACATACTAATGTCTGGAATTGAAAATACCAACTGCGCATGCGTAGTCTCAGCCAATCAAAATCGAAAACCGGTTGGATGTTTAATTTACGATATATACACTAGTACGCTTTTATTTTTCTTAATCTATCTTTCTTTCTGTTTCCTAGAAACTTCAATATTATCCATCAGAGGTAAGGGTTTCGTTAGCTTAATAATTGCTTTTATATTTTTTCCTAAGACTTCAGAACCACATTGATCCTGCTTCAATTTGAAAATCGTAAAGTCCTTCAACSTCGTTCGGTGGAGAAGGCAAGTCTATCAGTCTATTAATTCATAACCTTGGCTCTTCATTCATTGACATTTTGAAAAAACCAACTCAATAAGCTCTGGAATCATTGGTTATTATACCTGAAGTATCCGGCGAATTGCCTCGTAAAACTCAAGTCCAATTTTGATGTTAGAGTYCTAGTGATTTCAAGAGATAATTTTCAACTTCTCAAGCAACTACTTTGGACGTAATGATTTCTTCAGTAAGACTTTGCTTTTGCCGCATCCATGTCAGTTTATATCAGTATCATCTCGAGTGTTTTTTCTGAAGACAAAGAAACAATATAGGACTGACTGGACTTAAGAAATGACAGCAAATTCGTTTTTTGACCATCGCGTAGATTCCGTTTGAAGCTTCAAGAAGTAAAATTCATTATGTTAGAACTAGATTTTAAAATGCGCACGTACTTCTAGACTGTACGTACTGTGAAATCTTGTGTGATTGTCATTCATGTAAATATCGATAACCTTCATGGCCACACACCGCAGGAGACCGTTCAGCAGAGCACAAGACAAATATTAAAGTAATAAAGTTAGAAGTTTATGAATTTCGAAACTGGGATAAAGATAATTCAGTTGATATAGGTTTTTTATGAAACGAAACTCCGGAAATTTGGAAAAAAATGACAATACTAAATGATTATCAGCGTCCTAAACCTGCTTTAATTATGCTGGTTGCTTGGGGTATTTTGCTTKTGACGATCGATCCAGCCGCCGTTATATTAAGCTTAGTAGAGTTAGTACCGTTTGTCTTCACTTATTAACAGCTGCTGGTTTCAAAACGGAATGAATGATCTTAATTTGAAATAGAACAGTGCTAAAACGAACTTGTTTACCCATTTCATTCGATTGACAATCATTTTCGACCCAAACAGCTTGTAGCTAATGTGGCCGTTACTGCATGGTCATCATTCAGACACCGATATTTTGGTAATTTCTCCACATCGAGAGTCGGCAATTTTTCGAGATTTTTTTTTACTGGTTATTGAAGAGCGCAGTGCAAAAAGTAACTCATTTATATGTAATAGTARTGATAAAAGGGTAAATTTTACACCGTGAAAAGATGAAAAAATGAAAAAACTTACGACGTTTAGGACGCTAATCCTTCGTCGGAGTAAAAGAAAGACTAGCAAAGGACTAGCGTCCGAAACGTCAGTAAGTCTTTTCATTTTTTCATCTTTTCACGAGGTAAAATTTACCTTTTTATCATTACTGTTTCATTAGAAACACCGACGCAGCTCACACTAGTTTTCAGCTAGTTATCTCTTCATTTATTTGTAGTTCTTCAGATTTCAAGTTTATATAATACACTCAAACAATCTTCTATTGAGTGAAGATAAGCTTGGACATATTGTAAGCGTCGGCTGTGAACTACCCAACATCGGGATTGAGTTTTCATCCCACACGTTCATTCCACATACAGCTTCCGCTGTGAATCATCCAGAAACACAAGAATACCCATCACATCTTGTTGTACGATTCAGGTCCTAACACGAGAATTCGTGCATTTGAACGTTATGAAAGTCTTGCTGATTTGTTTGGTTCATATCCTACGGGGATAGGACATCGATTGGGATAAATTGGAAGACATTAAACGCCGCTCGCTCGCCTTTAACGTCATAATTTTGATTTTCTTACTGTGAATGGGAAACACACGCAGTGGAGCTAGTGAGCCCAAAGCGGTAAAACATCTTAGTTTATTGAGGATAAAATCACTTATTCACTTAATAATGAAAATGGATGAACAACTAGATAAGGACAAAGAAAAATAAGTCAAAAATTGAAAACAGCGTTGGTACGTGTATAATAAGCACTAAAATAAAGCAGGTCTCGTATAAATGGCATACRAACGAAACGCAAATTTCAATTTCAAAACTAGCGTCGTGTTGTATAGTGCGCGCGCGCATTTCTTGGTTCGATTGGTTTACACCGGAAGCCAATTCAAAATCTTTCCTACTGTGATTGGCTAATGTGAATATCCATGATTTCTGATTGGTTTAGAGCGAAAGCCAGTTGAGAGCCACCATGCTTTACGTTTTTCCACTCACATGACATAAGAATATTGTTCTAGGAAGAGGAGATTATTGCGAATTGTGTTGTGTCTTACTCATAGAAGACTATTTATTTTGGGCTTAACGTTATTTAAATAATTAATAATTCACTTGAGCAAAACCGGAGGCGTTGTCCATCACAGTTTTACGATAAATAATACATCAGTTTTAATCAATTCTGAACGGACGTAATCTCAAAATCACTCAAACGAAAATTGCCTGTCAGTTGCGCAGAATATCGACCAGAAACCTTTGAATCAGTTAGCGAMTTTGTCACTATTCACTGAACAAGAGCGGAATTAGGTATTGCACACCATTTCTCTAAACAAACATGAAAGATATTGGACTAGTACTAAGGGTGTATTTTTAGTATCAACGATGACGTCACCGGCCTCGATTGACGTCATCACAGACAAACCGAGTTTTAATGACAACTGATGTTCACCTACCATCTCTTTCTAGAATAGTTCGAAAATGAATGTCAATATGGAGAAGAGAATTTGACAAACRTCACATTTACTGTTGAACAATACCTACGTATTCATATAAAGAGGAAGACTTAGCATTATTTTATATCCCATTTATCGATTTGGCTAAATGGCACATGAAGCTGAGCTGGGATAGGAACGATCGACTAGTTTGGACGGTAAGAAACGTTGAACAAAACCCCGCATCAGGTTTAGTACTACAGAAACTAGTTCTTGTATAGGTATATAAAAAATGTAAGCGCGTTTTCATCTCAATCACTTCCGCTATTTTATTTATTTTACCTRTGAGGAAGGTTTTATTTTCTTTCAATTTAACCCTTTTTTAATTATTTTAGCGAAAATAGGCTCCAACCAGCAAAGCTTCGATTAATCAAGACCAGCCGTTCGTAAATGCGTTTCGGAATAGGCTATAAGTGAAGTCAGCTGTACGGTCTTATATTCCATTTCCTTGAATTTAATTCATTCTTCGTCTTTCTCTGATTCCTTCTGAATTCGGCTTTTCACCGCCTCTCTTAGCAACCAAGAAAGACTAAATTAAAGATTGTGAATTCTTGGTACTGAAAGAAACCACTCCTATGATATTTTTTATTTATGTTGAATATGAATTTCATTTGTTTGGTATTTAATATAACTCTTCGCTCGGCTAAAAGCTTTCATAAATAAGCTTTGGACGTTTTATTTATGTGTTGCGCYGTAAASATACATAWTCTCACAATAGATTTTYTTCTGTATCTTRACAGGTAAAGAWAAGAGAGTGAAATACAGTTGAAGRRAACAGRAAAAAARACSTTAATTTAAGTACACCAATACCCCKAAGCCATTGTTAAATCAAGTYTGCATTAAAAGAGTTTAAACTTYAAAAGCATCGTACTTTCCGTTGAACATAGACAGATCTCCTAGCGGACACACCTCGATAATGAATATCACCGTCAAACATCCAACTCAGATATTGATGGAAAGACAGTTTATCTCACGGTCAGTCGTGGAGGTAGCCTTGGAGTCATCAATACTCATTCTTATCAACATCKTAGCCCTGGTTGGTAATATACTAGTAGTCTTGGCGTTCGTCAAGAATCCCGCTCTGCGCAACGTCACCAATACCCTTATCATCGCACTTTCATTATCAGACATTGTGATGGCGATCTTTCCTATGCCGTTATCAGTGGGCGCACTAATATATGGAGAGTGGGTATACGGTGATATTATGTGTGCGATACAGGGAGTAATGGTCTTCTTCCTAGCATTCGTGTCACTACAGATCATGGCTTTAACAGCGGTAAACCGTTATTACAAGATCATAAAGCCCTTAAGATGTGAAAAGATCTTCAAGCGCTGGTCAACCATATGTATGATCGTCTGCGCATGTGTAATATCTATCGCATTAGTGRCCTCAATGCATTTTACAAGTCCCACATGGGAGTTTGGTTTTCATCGTGGCAAAATAATATGTGTCCAGCTCGGAGATTCTGATCTTTATCAGCTTATCTACACCATGCTTGCCAGCGTTTTCTTCGTCGTCCTTCCAGCTATCTTAATAATAGTTTGTTACTACAAAGTCTTTCGTAAGCTTCGCCAACACACAAAACAGATTCGCATGAGAATCAAGAGTTCAACAGGACAACCCGATGCTGCTCTTCGGCAAGAGTCGGCACTTAGTCGTTCAAAAATCGCCATCACTCGTACACTCTTCGGTACTGTACTCGGATTTTTCATCTGTTGGATTCCATGTTTCTTGATTGATATGCTAGACGTAATGCAAGAGAATTGGTTTGACCGTCGTGTATATCTTGTTTACATGTATCTAGCGTACACATCTAGTGCAATCAACCCTTTGATTTATGGCATTCTAAACCCTTCATTCAGGAGAGAATTCTTCAATATGGTCACCTGTGAAAACGTTCCGCAGTAAAAACAATGACTTTTTAGATGGTTTGCAATCATTTGCGTGAAAAGTTCCGCCACAAGAAAGCGGCCGCCATCTTTGAATTTTACTCAACCAACATGGCGGCCGTGACGTCACATAAAAACCAAGGAAACTGCAATACTGTAACTAACCAAACGTTCTGCGTCGGGAATGACCACCCTTTCTAGCACCAGGAAAAAAAAAAAAAAAAGCAAATAACGGTGATAAATGAAACAAAGATGTGTTGAAGGGGCCAAGACTGACAAAAACCAAGGAAGAAATACTAATAAAAAGCTTAAAATCCGTAGTTAAAAAGATAAAAAATAATAAAGTTAAATCCTGGTACGATAAAATCAAACTTAACAAGAATATGGCATCGGTAAATAAAATATTTTAAATTTAGATGAAATTGTCATTGCTTTAATTGATTTTTAAAAGGATATTTTTCATTATGAAGGATTATTTAGTCGTACTCATTTGAATCGTCTGTTCATGTGATCAAGTTCTGTGTCAGAACGCCCGCTGCAAATACCTGCTCTTTGCCAAAGTCAGTATCTATGTATGATTAGCTTAGAACTGCATGCAATTTATCCACGAAATGGGAAGTTCTGTAGTTTGTAAGTATGACAGTACTTGAATTTTCAAAATTCTTGAGGCTTGTTATAGTTTAACTTTTCACTCAAGSTCTCGTGAACGACGCTCAAAATTTCTTTGTCATGACAATGAAGGTATCCTCTGTCGATAAGACGTTACCTCAGTCGTACCATATATAGTCGATCGCGCGCTATGCAGTTTATTTATAAGTGTTACTGATTCAAGCACAAAATGCCATACTTTCTTATATTTYGTATTGATTTTTTTGTTTGTATTTTTTATCTTGTATGTTTAATTTTCGTTACCAATGAAAATGATAATGGCCCACTTAACCACCTGTATAGTATGTAACTACTATTATAAACACTCGTGAAGCTAGACGAGCAAGTACTAATCGATCTTCATGAACTGAGATCTTCACGTGTACAGAGTGAAAAATGGAAAAGGAATCTTGGATCCCAAAGCGATACATCCTCTCAGGTTTGATCTTTCTAGGTTTCTTTAACATGTATGCATTGAGAGTCAACTTAAATGTGGCGATCGGAGCGATGGCTAAGAATCACACGATTTTGCTCAACGGACATGAGGTKGAAGAGGTACGTAAGGTCACTTTAGATTAAGCAGGTTTAGACAGGTGGTTTGTTTAAGTTAAACCCCCGTAACGAAAAATCAAACCCGTGAAATATTTGCCATCATATTTTAGGCATATCTTTCACTCTGTAATATACTAATACTCTCAAGATGAAACCGTTAAATTTTTTAGAACCAATGGAAATAATTTTGAATAAACACGCGTAAGATTGTAATTCAATCGCAAGAAGTCAGTAAAAGTAATATCAGTCTTTTTGTTGTTTTTTTTTTGTTTTGATTTCCTGCTAAAATAAATCCAAATAGATACCGTGCGGTTTATTTTCGATTTTTTCGTCACTGGCTCCTTTTTTTGTTTTAGAAAACTGTTTTAATTGATTTATGACATTAATACGGACTGTTCAATTTACCACAGTTTTTTTTCTGGAGCAATATTATGCTAGTGAATCATTTTCCCTAATCCCAGTTAGACTAAGGTCAACTGAACAAAAAATAACATATGATTATCCTTGAAAAACTTTGTGAAAAAATGTACAAATTTGCRCAAATTAGTAAGTTCAGTAGACCTCAGTAGACCGTAGACCTTAGACCGTAAACTTTGCACTAATTTGTAGAATTTTGTTAGTTAACTTTTTCATGGATGTATGGTATATACTCTACCACGCATTGACAAAAATTKTATTCACTAAAAAGAGATGAAAATGCCAATTCGTTCTCGTTTTGATCTAAATACGACGGCTTYTTTATCTTCGGTTGGTTGTGGAAGGCCCATGGAATGTTCGACTAATAAACTAAATACTTTAAATATTGTGGGGRAAAAACTGGAGAAAAAGACTTATGTGGATACGACGGGATTCGAACCCACATCCGCCGAGTCAATATGCAAAATAAACCTGCACCTACCACTGTGTGCCATACCCCCGAGACATCCGCAGAGCTGAGGCGGCGTATGGACTTCGGACCTGACGGCGATTAAATCCTTCTGCCCTTGGGTGTACGAATTACGCAAGAAAATGTTCTAGCCGAAGYATCAGGGGAGAGACCAGCCGGCCCCCAGACCATATCGGCTAATCCCTTGCATCTCTGCCACGCACTAGGTGCATTGTTTTGAAGTTGAAAAATAAACCTAGTCTATATGGTGCATTGTTTTCATGGCTATTGTTGTGCAAATTCTGTAAAACCGTGGTCCAGTGGRAAAAACCTGGACTTTCGTGACATTGAGTCATGCCCGGCCTTCGGGGTGAAGACCTGGATGGGTGACCACTGCGGTAAGATATACAAGATTTTCCATTCGCAAGATTGTATTTTTAAAATACTTTTTTTTTTCAAGGAAGCTGAATTTAAATGGAGTTCGAGATTACAAGGTATTTCATTTCTTTATTTTYATAATTTTTGTAAAAAGTCTGATTTCTTTGGTATCTTCATTTTAGCCTTGCATCCACGATACTTTTGAGAAGKGTCCATTAGATTTTTAGAACATGAGTAGAATCATAAGATTTTATATAAAAACTACAGTTGTTTTTAACACTTCACAGGTGTCGTGCTTGGCTCTTTCTACTATGGTTACATCGCACTCCAAATAGTAGGAGGAGGTCTGGCGATCAAGCTGGGAGCGACTCGTCTTTACGGCCTGTCGTTATTCACGGCATCTTTCCTCACCTTGCTCACGCCCATGGTAACGAGATGTAGTGTTTATCTGTTGGTAGTGATACGAATAATAGAAGGACTTGTCTTGGTAAGATTGATAAAGAAGATTACTGCTACCATCCATCCATCCATCCATCCATCCA
>NW_022260267.1:167963-179080 GCF_009602425.1 Actinia tenebrosa | reverse complement strand
TGGAGTAAATGGGCGCCATCATCAGAACGTGCAACACTGCTGACCATTAGTGTTGCAGGATGTACAATTGGTAGCGTTGCTACGATGCCGATCACAGGATTATTAACCATGACGGGCTATGATGGTGGATGGCCATTGGTCTTTTATTGTTTTGGTAGAGATTATATTACCTACAGTATTATGTTAATATTACTATTAGTATATGTAATAGGACTCCATGCTTCTTAATTGGACGAGGAAAATTCTGAGGACTGACAAAATTGGATGAGGTCGTAGGCTGAGTCCAATTTGGCAGTTAGAGGAATTTTTCGAGTCTAATTATTTCTTGATTGGGGAGCATGAAATCCCATCACCTATTAATTATATAGCTGCCTAATTAATCCCATATCAACAAGACCTGTCCAATTAAGAAAATAATTGGACAATTACCTATATGGGATTAATGAGAAGCTGTATAATTACTAGTATTATTTCTACTGACTACTTTAAATTAGACAATCACTTACGCGCGTTTATTCAAAATTACTTTCATTGGTTTTAGAAGTTTGYGGCTTCATCTTCAGGTATTACTAGACATCGCGTGTTATGAATTATATTGGATTGTACATGTGTTACGGTTATCGAATAGTTCRGACATTGTTCTTGGATTCCGTTACAAATCGACTGTTTTTTGGACAAATAATTTAGTTGATTTGTTTAATTAGCTTCCTAAATACAAGCAAAATATCATTTTTCTAACTTGATTGAAGCTTTTCTTACTGCTATATTTAAGCAAAAGTGTCRTCAATGTGATGAATGTCAGGGCACGGCTAACTCACATGCAGCAGATTGAATTATAATTTAGCATGCAGGGCTAAACGATGGGAGATCAAGACTGAGTCCACTTCACAGTCGCGGTAAATAACCATATTTTATTATTGGCTCTCCTTTAGGTCTGTCAGGAATGCTCTGGTATACATTATGGTTATTTTTGGTATACGAGACGCCAAGTGAACACCCAACGATCTCGGTAAAAGAAAAAGAATACATCGAACAGACTGCAGTCAGCGGAGAGGAGGTGTGTGGGTAGCCTGTGTTATATGACCTTATATAGTGAGTTCAGTCGGTGTATATCACGTGCACACTAAATGGCTGATTCCATYGTAAATTGCCGCTGACAACCGCACGTTCGGATCACGTGATACCAGTACGAAGGGCGCCTTTGTAAATAGAGGCTTTGCACCATCACGTGACGGCAGCCATGGACAGGAGGCAGGAACGCTTGAATCCGGTTCAATCTGATTTACATGAGAAACAATTCAGTAAATCAGAAGAAAGGGACTATTTATGATTGTTGTGCCTCCTGTCATGGCTGCCATCACTTTACCACCATGCCAATAAACAGCATTAGGTTATACTGATAATGATTTGTTAGTCTACAGTATGAACAGTTATGCCATACCAGTATTAATCCTGCAGTACCCCATGTCTGATATTCCATTCGTTATTTTTTCAGTCAAAAGGCGAAATACCATGGAGAAAGCTTCTGACATCACATCGAGTATGGGCCATAACTGCTGCTGCTTTCGCTGCTGACTGGGGATTATACGTGCTTCTGATCTGCATGCCGTTATACTTACTTGACATCGTACACTTTGACTTACAACAGGTACGTTATACTTGTATCACGTGATCCACTTCGAGGCCAGGTCACTAATTTGTCAAACCRTTGATTCTTAGATGGGTTTCGTGGCAGCCGTACCGTTCCTGTTCAAAAGCTTCTCATGTCCTTTTGGTGGCTTCTTATCGGACTTTCTGTTGCGTCGTGGATTTTTGAGTATATTAGGTGCAAGGAGATTGTTCTTTACTTTAGGTAAGAATAAAACCAATGATTATTCCCAATGAGCATTGAATGGGCTCAGCTTGGCTTAACGTTGTCCCATTTCAGACCACATGACTATTCCCTTGAGTATTGTATAAGCAATAGATTCATTCAGCTTCGTTCAATGTTGTTATATTTCAGACCATATGACCATTCCCTTCTTGAGCACTGTATTAGCAATAGATTCATTCAGCTTCGTTCAATGCTATTATATTTCAGACCATATGACCATTACCTTGAGCATTGTATAAGCAGCAATAGACCCATTCAGCATGGCTCAATATTGTACTATTTCAATCCCCCATTCTAAGTGTCTCCGATTAAATATTTTTGATCCTACTTAGGTGCCACTACTTGTATTTACCTCCTACTCGCCGGCTATACTAAAGACTCTACTCTGATAGTATTTTACATCGCCCTGGCTGGTTTCGCATCGGGCCTGACGTATGCAGGTTTCCATGTCAACATGCTAGACATCGCTCCACGTAATGCCTCAATTATCATGGGTTTATGTAACACTGTTGGTGGAACTACAGGATTCATCACACCAATGATGGTGGGATTCCTTACTAGAGGRAAGGTTCGTCCGCCTTATATATAATTATTGCACCCTCGCTAAATTRTCGAATACGTGTTGTCAATATTGCGCGCGCTCGGTGAACTGTCGAATACGTGTTGTTAATACTGCGCACGCTCGGTGAAATGTCGAATACGTGTTGTCAATACTGCGCACGCTCGGTGAACAGTCGGAACTATGTTTTACAGACTGCGCACGCTCGTTGAGCTGTTGGAGCCATATTGATTYAATCTCGTACCCAGAGSCTTCGTTTCTTCTGGCCTGCGGCGAAGAACTAGGGCTCTGGCATAATCCATATTTTGGCGCRTGCGCAATTTTCGGAAAGTGAGATATAAACGATCAAAATAAGCGAAGTAAAAATTAAATCGAACTCAAAATCAAATTAAAAATTATAGCACGAATTAAAAATTGGGGRRAAAAATATTTTTAATTTTTGGCAAGTATTTGAACGCATGCGCTGTTATACCGGAAGTCCAAGAAATCCTGGTCTCAAAAAGTAGATTATGCCAGAACCCTCGTTCTTCGCCGCAGGCCAGAAGAAACGCAGGCTCTGGGTACGAGATTGATATTGATTATACTGCGCACTCTCGGTAAAACGTCGGAACCTTGTGTCAATACTGCGCACGCTCGGTGAACTGAAAGAACCATACTGCGCACTCTCATTAAACTTCGGAATCGTGTTATTCATACTGTGCAATCTCGGTAAATTTACAAAACCATGTTTTAATACTGCGCATGTTCGGCGAGTTGTCGGAACCATGCTTTTTATTCTGCGCTCGCTCGTCAAACCGAAGAAACCATGCGAGAGTTATTTTACATTTCATATAAGTATCCCTGAAATCATTAGCTTCTCTGAACTAATACTACTGATAATTACTGAAAGTGAAACTAAGCTTTTTCTAACGTTTTATAAATTATCTTATCCCGTTATATTTCTCTTGGATTCCAGACGGCGCAAGAATGGAAGACAGTGTTTTGGATAACACTGATGATCTACATTTGTTGCACGAGTCTATTTTGTATATTTATAACAGATAAGCGACAGGAATGGGATAAACCCAGCTACGAAGTGATTCCAGAACTATCGCTCTCTATTGTAGAACTAGACCATGAAGATTCGCTAGAGAAGAAGAACGAAAATGAAAAAATCGGAGATCCAGGTCAAGAAGACTCTGTGGAAAATAACGGTGAAAAGGATAAAAACGAATAACAAGCACACATGTGGACGCTCACCGATAAACTAATCGTAATACCTTGMTTTCCTGGAAATGGAAGACTGAACTTCATGTGTGTAAAAAGATAAAAATTAATATTCTAATTTCATTTTTAAAAATATAATTTTTGTGAAAAGTTATATATTTTTTATATACAAGAATACGTAGAGGTTGTGGTGTAATACCACGAGCTGTCTGTGYTTGTAACATACGCTCTTGCGCAAGTTGTGTGTGTGTGTTTTTTTTTGGTTAACGGCAATCTTTTTTTAACAAGAAATTCAGGTTGTGTGTATGTAGTATTAATGTCATGTTGTTATTTATGTGTACACTGAATATCTGACATGTTATTGTAAAGAAAAGTGTCAACAAATACGGACAAAGAAAACATATTAAGTATTATTTAAAAAGGCTGACAAGCACAAGAACCAACAGAGGTTGGCTTTCATTGTCAATAAACAAGTCATAGCACAGCTAAGAGTGATGTGTGGCTGGGAAGTCCAGGTCTAYATATCTAACCCTGATCTGACACAAAAAATACAGCGCTGACTTAGTTTTTGCATAGAAGGATTATAGAACTGTACGCTTTAAAAAAGTACAAGTTTTTTCAGTTTGCTTTTGTATAAATTTATTGAATAAATAAACATTGCGAACGTACTTTGCCTGCTGCTTGCTTGATTTGACTGTTAGTTAATTACGTAAACAATTCCCCCTCCCACCCCTCCCCCACTAGAAATTCATTTTTTAAAACGATTAATATTTAGCACAATTTTTAGCTTGTTCTTTAGATTTATCGTTACCCTCTAATTTAAGTCATTTTAAAATTGAAAACAAATTATTAATATTTTTTAAAAGTTTCACCAATGTAGGCACGGATGAGCACGGGTTTCATGTTTTGGCAGGATCACGTGATAAGTATTTACAGCTGAATGCTATTGTGTTACTCTCCTCCAAATAAGAATACAATTCGTCCTTAAATTACTTTTAAAACTGCTGCAAAGTTATGAAYTTCGCCGCTGCTGGACTCCTAAGTCTCACTGGTAAGTCATATTCAGCTTAGTTCGCTGTATTTTTTTTTATCAAGAAGCTCTATAAATGAGCTTATCCTAAGATTCGTGTGTTGAAGATGATAGTTGACTTCACGACCACTCAACACCGTTTAATATGCARAATTTTAATCGTATCTTTTGTACTCTAACTTTACGTTTTCTTGTAAAATTATGACAGTGTTTGCTTAGATATTCATTTTAGATTTATCTGTTTGGTTTTAGTTTAGATTTCATTAAGTTTATGTACGAAATACAATACAAAAACAAKAGATAATTATATAATGAAGTAAGCCATGCATTATTGAGAAGGGTTTAATACCTATTATATAACATATTAGAGTATTGGTTAAATCAATTAAATCAATGATTAATGAAGAAGCAAAAAAAAAACTTCCTTCCTTGTGGCATGAGATCAGTTATCTTTTTAGCATCCATGTTGCAGTACCTCAGATATATTATCCAGATATTATATAGTTATATACTATNCAATGATTAATGAAGAAGCAAAAAAAAAAAGCTTCCTTCCTTGTGGCATGAGATTAGTTATCTTTTTAGGATCCAAATCACTGAATTTGTGAAAGTTTAATGTTTCAAATTGAGTTGCACTACCTCAGATATATTATCCAGATATTATATAGTTATATACTATAGTTTCATTGAAATAAATATTAATAAATGAAAACACAATAGAAATAATAGCTCCATAACTTTCATTGCATGGAWATAACATCAAATCTTTGGTTAAATTGAAGTCAATCTTCAAAATGTTTATAGTARAACATATCAGAGTTAATAGAGGAGAACCCTCTTTTAACTCTGAACACATATAATATATGTTTTGTAATATATAMAGTATGAGTGGCCGTGTTGTATCGGATATATRACCAYGAGGCRTAGCCGAGAKTTTGTATATYTGATACAACAYGGACACGAATACTGTATATTACTTATCAAAAGTCTAGGTTAGTTCCTTTGTGTTTCGCTAAAATTTTCAAAATTAAAGTGAATTTGGCCAAGAAAATCCAACTTCAAGTTTATGCAAATGAACACAGTTTTGTATCAGATTTACGACACTCTTCACGGTCGTGATTTCTGTTGTGTTTTCCTCATGAAYTATTAATGAGTTTGATAAATGATGTTTAATATAAAGCCTTTTCACTCACATGAGAAGGCAGCCATGCATATTGGTGTACCAAACAATAGAAACTTTCTGCACAGTTTTTGCATAAAAAATAGAGTTCTATYCCCAGAGGATACAAAATGTATTGTTTTGGTATGCCAATATGGCCACTGTGATGTCATGGGAAAATGCTTTATACATCTACACTAGGTTAAATAAGTAGTTTATAATGTTGACATATGTGATATAAATCTGATACGACACGACTGCTCATATTGTTAACAATACTTAAATATTTCTATGTAATTTCACCAAAAAATGATTGTGTAGTTCTAGAAATTATCAACAACCCCCCCCCCCCCCCACAGAGGAATTTTTGTAAATACCCCCTTCCCCCTCCACCCCCAAAATTCTAATTTTCTTCCATACAAACTCTGTAATGTTTTTCTTTCTCTGACCCCTCACCCCTTGGGAATTCCACTTCCTCTGTGAGGGAGGGAGGAGGGGGTATGGATAATTTCTGGAACTACGCATTCCAATTTAGTAAAGCAACTAATATTTTGTATTCTCAATGGCTATCAATTGAAGTCAATCTATAGTGTATAGACACCTTGTCCTTTCTCTCTTCATCAGTGCTCCAAAGCACTCATGGTATATCACTTTATAGTACTTTAATTGCATTCCAAAACACTCATGGTATATCACTTTATAGTACTTTAACGCCAGTCCAAAGCACTCATGGTAAATCACTTTATCATACTTTAATGCCAGTCCAAAGCACTCATGGTAAATCACTTTATCATACTTTAATGCCANTTTAATGCCAGTCCAAAGCACTCATGGTAAATCACTTTATCATACTTTAATGCCAGTCCAAAGCACTCATGGTAAATCACTTTATCATACTTTAACGCCAGTCCAAAGTACACATGGTAAATCACTTTATCATACTTTAACGCCAGTCCAAAGTACACATGGTAAACCAGGCTCTATGGTACAATATACTTTAACGCCAGTTTTTGCAACATATGCCATGATTATAGCTTTTTGGTAATAGAGTAATACAGCTTCAAGTACCAAAGAAGGATATTGTCTTAGGATGTGCCTTATTTACAGTAGCCTGTAGGCAGTATACCCTATAATACAGAACAATAGCAACAGAATACAGCAACATGTCCACCAAAATGTTAGACAACTAATAGTTATAGTGATGTGTGTGGCAGAATATTATGCCCCTGACAAGCAATGGAAGAAAGAGGGGAGGCGTGAGGGAGTTTTTGAGATGACAAACCATGAGGGGAGGGGTGGTGGATTGTAAGAAGAAGACATCTTTAAAAGCCATATTTTTACACTAATATTGTATTTTGTCAGGTGTGTTGGTATGCCTGCTTCCAGGCTCAGCYAGAGAACTCAAGGCAACTGTCAGCATGTCTAAGATCAAAGGAACTGTTACCTTTACACAGACATCTGACCCCTTAGCCGAAACAACAATGAAACTAGACCTGGACGGTTTGACGGAACTACTTAACTTACGTGTCCATGAAATACCGATGATCTATCAAGGAGGTGCAAGCTCAAGTTGTAATTTAAATGCTGTTGGACAAATATTTGATCCTACTAGTTGGAACACAACGTCTGCCTGTACAAATATGAACCAACAAAACTGCGCTGTTGGAGACTTGACCGGAAAATCTGTAGCATTTGAAGCAGCAAACTCAAAATCGTCCTTCAAATACCAAAATCTTCCTCTAAGTGGTAAAAACAGCATCTATGGTCGAACACTGCTCTTTACAACCACATCCCATGTTCCTAAAGCGTGTGCGATTATCACTAGCACCGAGCAAGCTTTTTATGCTGTAGCTTATTTCAAAGGTCCTGTCGCTGGAACGGTGCATTTCAAAGAGGAAGGTTCAATGATCAATACCTTGGTCACTGTCAATTTATTTTATGTTAGTGACGCCACGATCTCGCAGAAATATTTCTTGAAACTCCACGTTAATCGTGTAGGCRAGAGAATGACTTCTGACCAATGTGCAAACGCGGGAGCAGTTTTAAACCCGGACTTACAGACTGAATTAGGTGTATTCAACGTTAAAGAAGCTACATCTGGACGCTCAAGTACCCAAATAGCCGTGAATGTCGCCAATCTAGCTGTTAATGGTGCTAATACAGTAATCGGTCACTCCCTACTGTTGTATTCTGTCGACAACCCAAGCAAACCAATAGCCTGTACAAATATTTTAAAGTTATTGCCAAAGAAAGCCAAAGCTGTTTTTACGCGTGAAGATACAGATGGTGTAACTGGCACGTTTGAGTTCTCGCAGACTTCTCCTTTCGATCCCACGAATGTTAAGATTAATATCAACAAGCTAGGTAACAAAGCAGAAGGCTACCACGTCCATGAATATCCGAACCCCAGTTACAAGGGCATTACTGATAATGCACAAGCGTGTAGTAGTGCAAATGCTGGAGATCATCTCAATCCTTATGGGGTCGTTGCAAGTTCTAGCCCYGCTTCAGGTGAGTACACTTATTATTTGCCTTGAATTGGGAGCTAGAGTTGAAAGGCTCCCCTATATCTCAGAGTGGTATCAGTATAAATAAAAATCGAAAATGAAACTTCAAAACGCACTGATTCAAGAGGCTTTGCACCATCACGTGTTGGCAGCCATGACAGGAGGCAGGAACAATTGAAACTGCTTTACATGAGAATGAATTCAACTCTCTCCTAATTTTATTGATTCCCTCCCCACTCGTGCAAGAAGGATCAACGTACACCTTCGTTATTGTTTGTCGTGTGCTAATTGACAAAACGCGAAAAAATTCAGTTTCCCAGGGGGGAAAGACTGTATTGTTGTGCCTCGTGTCATGGCTGCMATCACGTGATGGTGCAAAGTCTCTATAGAGCGTGTAGTGGTTACAGAACTTCACCACGAAGAGGTCAATTTCGATTCATTATGATTTTTAAAATTCCTCAGATTTTTTCCCCGTCTTCATTTTACTCCGATGAAGGACCAACGTCAATATTGTTAAAAAACTTTTTTTTACACGATGGTTTCCTTCTAATTCACACTGTATCCAACACACCCATGCTGTCGAAATTGTAACCRCTAGTTTTTATCTGTTCATCTGTTCATCTTTTTATATTTTCTTTTACGTTCATATACATTCGTTTTATATACAAGTTTTTTTTCTGTTTCATTTTTCTTTGATCTCGTTTCTTTTTGTCGTATTTCAAGTGTTTCGTTTCGTTTGATTTTGATTTTTTGCTTCGTTGGTTTGTGTTGTTTATTTTGGTTCATTTGCTTTATGTATATAAAGTTAGTGTATGCCTTTTTCATTTATTTTGCTTTGTTAGTTTTGTTGTGGAATACGACATGAAAGGTCAGTTTTCACATATCAAGATCTGTTATTTTTTCAAGGTACGTTTGATGAGTACGAAATCGGTGATCTATCTGCAAAATACGGCACATTCTTGAACAAAAATGATCATGATGGCAGCTACACTGATTATAATCTGCCCTTGTTCGGTAATAACAGCATAGTGGGTCGCTCAATTGTCATTCACAAGCTTAAGAAAGACGGTAATAAGAGGTGGGTATGCAGGAATATCGATCTGGACTTGGATGATGTTGTAAAGATGGAAACACGGAGCCACTTTACTGGGCCTGACATTCTAGGAGATATAGTTATGGTAAGTACATATTGGTTAGAGTAATAGTATTATATCAAAAAAATAAATAAATAATAAATTAACTTTGTTTATAGAGGATAACACTTGACAGTAATTCAACTGATAAACTTGTGGTCCTCTGTTAACGTCTCTAGTTAATTAGGGACGGGACCGCCATTAACGTGGTCATCCAAGCCACGCGAAAGTCTAACCATTTGCAGATGTAATTACAAAGGCAGCACCTTCTCCTCAGTTATTTTAAGACCCTGAGTGTTGGTCCGGCCGAGGCTTGAACAACGACCTCCCGCACAACAGACCGACGCTCTTACCAACTGAGCTAACCGGGTGGCGGTCATAGTCATGAACATAACTTAATTTAATGCAGTATTAATAATTCTGTACTTTTTATTTATAAATGAATCCTCTTTATAATTCAAAACTTATTGTCCTTTCAATTTTGTTTGGTGAATGCCTGTCCTTATACATCAATTTTTTTATCGGTTTTCATTACCTCTGAAGGCTAACATTATTTCCCCTTGATTACAGACGCACTACAGGAGTATCGATAACAATGCTGCCCCGTTCGATACCACTTTCTACCTCGACTTAAAACATGTCAATGGAAAACAGGTAAAACACTGAATAGTAATAAGACTAAAGAAGATGGCGTTGGTGGAACGGCAAAGGTTGATACGTAAACGCAGCGCATTCACAACTAGCWAAATAGATGGCAGCCATATTGGATGACAAGAACGATAAAATTCACTTCAAGCAATCATGTTGTCATCCAACATGGCTGTCAGTGAAAAGATTCGACAAATCAGAATGGGATTAACAGTGGATTCAGCAGAGTGGCTCTTCTTCCACTGGATTCCAATTATAATTTATCAGTTGATTTGATTTTGAGAGGGAGGAAAAACGGAGAACGCAGATGGAGAAAAAGCACAGGAGAGAACCAACAAACGACTACTCACATACGACACCAAGCTCAGCGGGACTCGAACCCGGGTCGCATTGGTGAGAGGCGAGCGCTCTCATTGCTACTGAAGCCACCCGTGCTTCCATATTCATTTGTCTTCTCTTGAACATCCGTTAAATAAAGGAATTATACTCTAGGGAATGACACATTGTCTGAAATGGGAAAACCTAACGCCAAAGGCTAAGAGGTGTATTCAACTTTCAATCTTGATATTTCAGTCTTATGACCATAATTGGCACGTGCATGATAATGCAGTGGGTGATGACATGAACAAAGCCATGAATGACGGCAGATGTGAAAGCCTTGGACCTCATTACAATCCATTTAGTGTTTTCGTAGAGGTAAGTGACGTCGAATGAATAACACAGGGATCCCATCCATACATTTCTGTCTAACGTGGAAACACAAGTTTATTCATTGTTTTTGTGTTTAGGGGAACTACAAGACAACCTGTACGTCGAACAATCCTCTTCGTTGTGAACTCGGAGACACGTCGGCTAAGACTGCGACTTACAATCTTGGTTCTGGCCCGCGTTTCTATACAGATGTGGACACGCCTTTGTTTGGTGAACATTCAGGTAACTGAAGCGAGTCACTAGTCTTGATTACGGTCACTAAGAATCACTTACACGGTACGGTCACTCAGA
>NW_022260267.1:153208-165678 GCF_009602425.1 Actinia tenebrosa | reverse complement strand
AAAGAGGGGTATGGTAATATAACACTGAAATGGCTTCCAGTCTGAACCAATCAATAAGCGAGAAAAAGCAAGCCATCCAATCACAAAGTGTTTTTGAGAGACAGCCGAAAATATTTGATATATCGGGTGTAATACGTTACCTCACATCTACATTCCTGATGGACGCATTATTTTGGTTTATTGTCAGGTGATGATCAAGCAAACACTGCATTTRATACGACTGTTAGGAACAATCCAGAGAAACTAAAACCCTACATGCCTGATAGTCGATGCAGTAAGTATTTCTTAACCTTTCTTGTAGAATTCTCTTTTAAAATTCAACGAATTCTCATCTTGAAACACAAAACAAACGCGTAACGTCCGCCATGTTGATATATTAAGCAAATGCTGCAACCCAACACGGCGCCTTTTTTTATTTCATTCTGTTGTGAAGACCTATAACTGTTGAGTGTCGTAAGGGGGACGAAAATAGGTATCTACTTGACGACAGCAGCAGCAGTAGCCATGACAACGCCGTTTGTCTCATTTTGATGTAAAGGCACGGCTGCCTTTCAAGATGGCGCTGTGAAGCAATATTTTTTTCACAAGTTTATAAATTAATAGTTTATTTGTTCCTGATATTATCTATTGCATTTTTAGATCATTCTCAAGGACTACATGTTCATTTATTGCTTTTGACCACCGCTGTCTTAGTTTGTATTGCTGCAGTTTTTTAAATAGGTAAATCTATATTAATCTATAAATTGAAGCAGTTTCTTAAATAGGTAAATCTAGAAAATTAATGTAACTCACAACATATATATACTTCACCAACCTACCCGCACTAACTCACATGGTAACACACACACACACTGCACCATCTTGAGTAAAATCACGCGTAAGGTCACGTGTCGATCACGCGACAGACCACGTGATCAGTCACGTGATCAGTCATCACACGTATTAACATCTCGTGGTGGGTTGCATTTCAAGATGTATTGTAATAGTTATCTTAATAATTCATCTAGGATTTGATGGTTTGTGTAGTTAGTAGTTAGAGCGCTCACTATGTTATTCCCTTGATTTAGTTGGTCCCCTTTGTGGGATTCAGCATATTTATCCTTCGTCCATTTTCCACTTCCCTTTCATTCCTTTCTTTCCCCCCAATCTTTATTTTTAGTTTCTTTTCCTTTCCTTTCCCTTGCCTTTCATTTTCCATCCTTTCTCTCTCCATCTCTTTCCCTCATAGACCAGTATCCAGAGTAAAAACATCTCATGCTGGGTACTTTCTTTTATTAGTACTTCTAATCAGCTAGGATCTCTAGTATTTCATAAACTTCAAACCAGCTAGTGACACAATATCAGGAATAGACTCTACTAGCTTATGCAAATTACTCCTTCTTTCCCCGCAGTGGGAGGTGAGGGGACAATAAATGGTGCAGCTCAATAGACCTCCTCGGCTAGGGCGTAATGTTTTCCCATTTCAGACCACGTGTTATTCCCTTGAAAGCAAGATTCTTTGGTTGAGTTGTATCCATATTCATGTGTCTTCTCACGTGCAACCGAACGCAACCATTGAACAAAGAAATGATGCTCTAGGGAATGACACTTGGTCTGAAATGGAAAAAAAAATGCGCCCAAGCAGAGGAGGTTTATAGACCATCCTTAGAGAATTAATTCAGTTTGTGCACTTATTCAACATGTGCTAGATTTGTAACCTTGACCCAATGAAACACACTATTCTACGTGACCTTTTATCTATCCTACAGCTACTAGTGCTAGGGTTCCAGGCCTGTTAACGAGGCCGCGTCAAGTTGGGTCTAGGAAATAATAATGGTAACCAATGGTAACCACACAGTGTATATCAAATCTTTTATAAATTCATGAAATCTAAAGGTAAACGTTTTAAAATTAAAATGACGAAACAAATAAAAATATTTTCAGTTTCGAGAGAAACAGTTCAAAACTTTCATCCACGCTACGCTTACTAGAGTACTACAACTCCCAAGATGCAAATTGTGCTATTTAATAACTCTCTCAACGTCCGGGGTTCCTTTGGTGCATTGCTATCGATTCTTGGTTATGACGTTTAACATGACGTCGCCACATGGGTGGCCATGTTGGCGTACAAGGTGCATCCTCCAACATGGCTACTGTTTGTTGTTATATTCACTCAGTGGTTACAGACCAAGATAGATTTTACTTTTCTTACCTAATTCCCTTCCCCCTCCCCCACCTAATAAAGTATAAGTAAGAGTTTTCGGCAAAGTGTATTTTCATGCAGCATTCCGCTGTCTCGCAGAATCTTATAATATTAATGTTCAGTCGTGGTGTAGATAGGACTTGGATTGGAGCTTGGATTGGACTATGGAGCCAAATCTGAAACAAAAAAAAGATATAAAAGTTAAAAGAAATCTAGACTCTTACTCATTGGAAGTGCAACAAAAAATCTGACTGGTACAACAATTACCGAGGATAGCCTGGGGAGAGCTTTTATATACCACGTGGTTTCTTTGACCAATCATAGACAAGAATGCTCTTACCTTTGCAAGACCAAGAGACTCTCTGGTTCCAGTTTGTTCCGCCATCATTTGAAGAATGCACTCCATGTGCAGTCCCTAAAATCAAGAGGAAAACCCTGTCAGCAGAAAATCATGGATTTTCGACGCGCTAGACCTATTGCATGTGACGTCAAAGCAGATCAATTTGAAGGACAACATGGATTGGAAAAAACGAGGATTGGAAACCTATTGTTATGTTCTCCAAATTGAGCTGCATTCCGACGTTCTGCAAGGAATCTATTCCAGGGTTTCAATCAGTTGGTAAATGCCACTATCTGCCTGGAATGGTGGTCGAACACTGACTGACCATTATGTGCTGACAACCAGATTGAACTTGTGATTCCGTCAATGAACAGGAAAGCACTTAAACCAAGCAATTTCTCTTTTACCCGATCTTTGGAAAATCAGTTTTGAGGCCTAAAAACTAATTTCCAAAGCGCAAATGCTGCATATAGTTATAGCCTATTGATTGCGTAACTATTATCTGAGGGCCATGCACCAATAGAGCGGCGTACCAAACTAGCAAAAGATGTTCAACATCTAGCTCTGTTCAGCGAGCCAATCAAAGGCTCGGGGATTTGATTGGATCTGATTGGTCGATAGTGGAGAAAAAGCAAAGAAGAGCACGTGTTTCAAGATACAGTTAACGCGAACAAGGGGTTAGTCTAATTGATTGGTATCCCAATTTCAACTACCGACTTCATTTCTATTGCAAACTTGCCAATGAGCTGGTACAAAATCCACACGAGACTGGAAATGACGTTTATTGATCCCAACATATAGACAAATAGTCCCGCAGTCCAATCCACAGGGGGCCCAATTTAGATAAAAGTGAATGGCTCCCTGCGGTCCAATCTATCTGCCAAAATTTACCCAAACGTTTACAAATCAAATCATTTTGAATAATTCTTACATCCCCAGGTGATTCCTCCAGCGTTGGCGGCCAGCCTGTCTGCTGTCAGGGGAGTTGAGGTCGTGGTGTCTGTCACAACAAGGTGGTCAGCAGATACAGCCATTACTGCCCCACTCACAGCTTTCTTAGACGTGAATTCTTCGCTGCTTATCACATCCCACGCCTTGTTGATGTCTGTACCGCTGCGAAATTTGAGTTTTCCATCGCTTCCTCCGACGCCGTACAGACTGTCAGTCGTGGGGTCGTAGTGGGAGATGTGCTTGATGGAGAAATGAAGAGCTGTGGGGAAAAAAAATGCGATGTAGAGTAGGCTTTTTATTGGACAATGTAGGTCATGTGACCAAGTAACGTATCATTACCTTTCCATGACAGGCCATCGCTTGAGTAGTGGCAGCTCGACTCGACAGTTTTCCTGTTTTGAAAACAAATGACGTCATATTGAGATAATCCAGACGTGTAACGTGATTGATTAACATGCGCCATATTGGAGGGCAAATGTAATACTCTAGTACTCCAACATGACGTAGGCGATCACATGACTCGTGCCTATGCTTCGTACTATACCTGTCCATCCCAGTGTTGCAGACGAAGATGTCGTTAAGCCGCGGGATCAGAGAGCGATTTGGAATGTCTGTGGGCACTAGAAAAGAAATCAGCGACACTGTTAAAAACCAATGTGTCTAGAATGGTCATATATATGGACTGTATAGCGGCTGCCAGGGGCGCCTTCACATGCTTT
The DNA here is from genome assembly GCF_009602425.1 of Actinia tenebrosa. Next base: position 161,486 of record NW_022260267.1, on the reverse strand, counting down.
CAGTTCGATCCCGTTGAGCTGCGCCACTGCTGTACTGGTGGTTGCGCGATTATAATACTGTAGAAGACAGACAGATTCTTCACTACCCATGCATGATATATATATTAGCTATTAGGAAAGTACTTGTGTCTTACCAGCGGGTGCAGACGAGGTAGCAACACAACCATAGACCTCCAGCTTCAGTGCAATCTCGTTCTCAAAGTCCACAGGAACCAAACGAAGGTACTTGGCCTCGACATCGAACGGTAAGGGAACAATGGTTGACTTCTCGCACCCCTTGTTGGCTGAGAATACCTGTAATATAAAATGAAACCACTCGCATTGGCTATCACTAGATATTGCTTTAATTTGTTTGGCTATAATTTTCAATGATTTATTTGTGCCGCTGATTTTGATCAGAGGGAGCCAGCAGACAACTATACTCACACATGCGCAATGGAGAAAACAGCTAAGTTGGTAAGTGGATGTGCTCCGATATAATAAAAGAGCCGGGTATCATTCTCCTAAGCTTTTTGGATTTCTCGAGACACGTGGCCTTTATCTTAAAATGACTTTAAAATGGAGCACTTATCTCTGTCTGTGTGTGTGTGACCACCAATTTTAATTTTAAGACACCAATGGTCTGACTAAAATGTTTTCAGCTGACCTTCACTTTGCTTCCTTCTTTGACAGCATTCCAGAAAGCACCGTTCTCGCTGTAGTACAGTTTGAAGGCCTTGACAAAAGCATCTGTGCTATTACCAAACACGTCACATAGTCCCTTTGTCACGAGTCGGCGAATTTGGAGCCTTGAAGTAAAATTGGCCTGCAAGTACTGTCTGCGATCTTTCCTGTGAGCAAGTAACAAGGTAAAGTAGTACGTTAGACAGGACGCTTACTCGCCCATGACATTATAGTGTGGTTTCTTGCGCGCGGCAACCATGTTTTAGGACAAAGTATGCAATAGAATTTTTCTCCTTTGGGAAATGAAATCTCTTGTCATTTAGAAATATCGTATTGTTCCTGTCCTCCAACATGGTGGTCGTGAAACCCCTATATGTTGACACTGTGGTACTTGCTTACTTGAAAGCGTTGCTTGGCTTCCACGCTCCAGGGCCATTGAGTTTGGCGTGGTGTGGTTCGTTGCCAGCAGAATATGATGAAGCAGAAAATGCGCCACCAGTAAGGCCAATAGCACTATCACAGGTAGAAACTACAAACAAACAGAATAAAAAATATGAAAATATATCTATCCACGTAAGCCATATAACATGAAAATACAAAATGACGGACCATCTTTTGCGCAAAAAGTTTTACAGCTATGCAAACTTCAAGGATAATTTACAATTGGTTTCTATAGCAATAGTAAATGATGCTACATGGTATGCATGAGTTACTATAGTAACAAGCAATAAATATATTGATAAATGATAATGATAAATATATCGTAAACATAGCTTGCAATAGTAACCACAAAAGACCTAGGGGGTATTACCATTAGGGGTAGCACATGGCGTAACATAACCATTACGTAACACATGACATAATTACGGGTCGTCATAGCAAAACCAAATGACATAAAGGTTACCATAGTAACAATGACTGACGTACAAGGTCTGTAGATGACGCTTGTGGTTGTCAAGGAGCTGGTTTCACTGAATTCCTTGTTGGGGCTGGTACAGAGTGGAGAAGATCCATTTGCAGATACATCAACATAGAATGTCACGTACTGCAGTTCTCGTCCTGTTTTTGGCTGAGAAGTGTCCAGCGTGACTGTCAGGTTAAAATTGATCTCCTGTGTAAAGTTTATTGCGCCAGTCTGAAACAAAAAACAATGAAGAAGGATTTGCTATCAGTGTTGTAGACTGTTGCTTTAAGGGTTATCTTTCTGTACGTCTGATAGGGTGGTTGTCGTCGATTATTATACTCCTATATAGGGGTCAGCTATCAACTGGAGAACACGACCCGGTAGACCGAGATAAATGGGGTTGAAGCGTGGATCTCCCGGGGATAAAGACAATGAAAGACTATGAAACTGTCTACACGTTCACTTTGTGTCTTAGACAATATTAATGTAGCTTGCAGAACCGTGACCACTTCAAGCATGTCTTTCAAAGCTGGTTGTCCGGGTAAAAGATTTGTTCAACATCGTTACTGACCTCAAAGATGAGCTCCGAGCCTGATGAAGCAGTTTTGGTGACATCAACGGATCCCGTGTTTTTCTGGAATGACGAATACTGTACGTTCTTTGGAGGTTCGATAATGATTCTTGATTTTTCCACGTGAGCGGATGTCTTTGCGCAGTCGTGATAGGCTCTCACTTGCAGGATCATTGGAGACCTTGAACCACATTTAATGAAAAGATTGAATAATGATGACAGAGAACTATGGATTTGGGGAATAAGATGAAAATTTGACCCTTTGGATCAAGAGCTTTTCAAGGTGAATGAGAATATCAGGTTGAGTCAAGTTTGAAAGAGCGGGACTGGAATTAACCCATTGCCAATTGGTGAATCTGCTGTTTATAGTGTGACTGTAAGGCGATTATCTTCAACTAGTTGCTAACATTAACACTGGCTTACCCGGCATCCATCACATCAGCACCTGGAGATGACACACTGACATGGAGGACAGGCTGTGGTACAGCGATGTTCATGGTACGTATGGCCTGCTGGGCTGCGAAGATGGACTGGTTAGCATACTCTGTACCGATACTAACCCATACTGACTGACCATGAGTGAAACTGGGATGATCTAGTAACTGAAACTATATAATGATACAGGAAGAGATCGGGTGAGTGGTGTCTTAGTCTACGTCCCTTTACCCTGTCCCGTTTGGCTAATTACTGCCCGGTCACCCACTCGTTGTCAATGGTAACGGACATTGATTGACAGGCAGTGCAGTATGTACAGACGGCCTGACTGAATGGACAGGCGGATGGACAGACACAGACAGACAGACACAAACAGACAGACACAGACAGACAGACACAGACAGACATAGACAGACAGACAGACAGAATGACTGACTGACTGAGCAACTGACCTACCTTGACCCCAATAGCCATATCACATGTACTTGGTACAGCAACGTTCCCAAGGTCAATAGTAGCTTCATCATTGATATCAGGGTTATTGACTCTTGAACCCAACACAGCGTTAGAACTCCCAGTAAACTGACCACAAGTCGATGATTTCAAGGTTGTTTCTTTGATCTTCAGGAAAGCAGCAGATTGATTGAACGGCGACTTGACACTGATTTTGATAGGAGTATCCGATGTTAGTGTCATCTGGAGCGACAAGTCCAGGCATCGTCCAGGGTACTGCCAATCACTGGTCTTGAGCAAATTGAATTGGAAACCGTAGACCTGGGATTCAATTAGAATATGAAGAAAATAACATCTGAACAAACAGCTGGAAAAAATCCTTCGATAGCGAATTGACAACTCCAAGCCACTATCTCGTCTTTTCAGCACCTGTCTCATTTCCTTCAACCAGGTATTGGCCACCTCAGGAGGTAAGTCTCCCTCTCCCTCCCATCCTACTTTTACATCCTCCTTTCACGTTGTTATTTTTGAACTTGTCTAGTTATTCTATTCTCTGCTTTTTTCTATTATTATTTAACCATAGTTTTTCTTATTGTTCACTCCAAGAACAATATATACAAGGGAAGTCATCTAGGGACATCACAATTCTCTATTTTAATAGATTCTAAAGCAAAATAACTTAATATACACAAATAAAAGAATGAATATTGAAATATTGACCGTCATAGCGATAGACCAACAGCTACGAACCCCGAAAAATCGAAAATAATAATAATAATAATAATAAAAAGGAATTAAAAAATTTAACTCAATACTAAAACTATCCACGAAAAACGAATCATGAAATCTAAAAGAAATTACTACTCTGAAGATGCCATTAGTTTCTTTACGTTCAAGTAAAAAAGAAGAAAAAAAAAAAAAAGAAAGAAAGAAAGAAAGAAAAGAAAAAAAAAATTCCAAATTTGGATTAAATAAATTTGACTGACTTAACTCTGAGGGTTTTTAAGGCGCCCAACAAAGCGAGGCCCCACACGGAGAGAGATTTTAGCTATAAAGCTACAAAGTGATGACACGAAATGTGTACTCAAAGTAGTACCAAAGGAATAAGGATGCGTCAAAAAGAAACGAACTCGCTGAAAAAAAGAGTTTTTTWAAAATATTTGTCAGCTTGAAAAAGTTTACAACGAACCATCTCGAAATTGCTAATGAAGTAAGCCGTGGTGTTACTTAGTTTTCATCAAATATGAATGTCACAAAGACTTTATGAGAAAGTTTTTTTTGGATTTTTTTATTGGTAAAAAAAAAAAAAAAAAAAAAAATGCGTTGATTAGTGTCGACATAAATTCAATAGCTTTTTTGGAAGACTTAACTGATTATCTTTAACACAAAACGGAAAAAAATCAAAGAAAAAAAATAAGATAATAAACGCTAATCGCATTCCCGAGTTTGAAATTTTTGTTACTTTTATTTCTTTTAATTTTTTGATGCGGTTTTCGATTCTTTATTCGAGTTTTCCTCCTATAGAAACATAAAATTCCTCCCATCTTGTTTGGCGCGCATAATTGATAAGCCTTTCGAAAACTTTTGAAAATACCTTCCAATTAACTTTCAGAAAAAATATATCAAAGGACAACGGATAAAATTGCATCTTTAAAATACCAAGTTCCTTATTTTCGTGGTTAAGATAAGCAGTTTTTATCTTTTTGATAAGAAAGAGTAGGAAATTTAGTTATGAAAACTCAACTCGCTGTCACTTCGAGATCTGTGCGTAACCCTTATTATTCGCCATTCAGAAAGATTTTTTAAAGTAAAAGAAAAATATAAGAGTGACCTACCTTGACCGATAGAAATCCTTGTAGAGCCAGGATTACAGCTATTAAGATGTTTTTCATCGTGATGTTCGAGAATGAAGGAACACTCACTTCTCTTACACCTGTACTTCCCGCTCAACTAAGTGTTCTTAACAACCGAGCTACCAAGGTTGCTGTCAAGTCTCCTCTCTTTAATATTTAATAACTTTAAGAAAGCAAACTTAAATGAAGTTAACTGAATACTAAAGTTGTCCAATCCTGGCCGATATCTTAATATTATACACCTTTGGTCCAATTTAATGCCATCGATTCTTGCCATACATTTATTAATTTTTGGCCCGACAGAATCGTCACAATTTTTTTTTTTTTGACTGATTTATTTCATGATAAAGTTAAAAAATTCAAAATAGCGAATAAAAAAATTAACGTTTGGATATCAATACTATGAAAAAATAACTGACGTCACTACCGATCTTGTATTTACATAACAAAAATAGTGTTTAGATTAATGTAGTATAGTTACTCAACATCGATGATTTTTCTCGGTAAAAAGAAAAAATTGAACGAGGAAAGGAGAAAAAGGTACTGACATATAACGATCGTCCTTCCTTGCGATAAAATATTAGGATATAAAGCAGTGTAATAGTAACGTTTAATGGTTGCCAATTACATCGTAAAGAAAGCTATTTATTACTTTAAACAATTACGCTGCGAGAAACATTCATCCTTTCCCCCTACCTAAATATTATGTCGTTGTTCCCCTAACGACAACCACATCCCTAGACACGTTTATCCCCTCTCATCCATTCCTAAATATTATGTCGTTCTTCCCCTAACGACAACCACATCCCCTCCAACCCATCCCTAAATATTATGTCGTTCCCCCAACAACAACCACATCCCCTCCAACCCATCCCTAAATATTATGTCGTTGTTCCCCTTACAACAACCACATCCCCTCCAACCCATCCCTAAATATTATGTCGTTGTTCCCCCAACAACCACGGCCGAAGACATGTTTATCCCCAGGCCAAACCTTCCCTCAAGATCATCTCATTGTTCCCAATCCCATTCACTTCACAACATTCTACCATTCTCATTTTTATTTTAATATTTTACTTATTTGAATAAATTAGGACTTGTACTTTCTAACGTTTGCTCTGCTATTATACGCCTATACATCTATGTATCTATCTATTATACGCCTATATATCGATGTATCTATCTATTGGTGAATTTAACGTCTACTTTGGCTAAACTAATCTTTAAAAGCAAGCTCTGTAAAAGAAACGAAAGGTTACTCTTTTTGTCAAGAGTAAGCTTAACTCAATCATCTCATGAATAGCCAGCTATTTTCGGCTTGGAAGCCGTTCACATGACGGCAGAACGACCCTTGTTTTATAGGGTCTTTTAGTTTCAGTCCTCCCTAGGAGTATGGTCACGAAGCCTTTCTTCAACACCGCCTCATTTGAACAACCTCTTCGAAACATCAGGTAACAAGTGGCAGTGGTCTAAAATCGGAGTTTTACGACCAATGATTTGTTTCTCTTTTCTAAGTTATCGGAGTTTTTGAATGTGCAAGAACTAACGACAAATACTTACACAGAAAAATGAATTTCCAACAATTTCGAAGATGAATATTTGTATATTTGACTTAAAATTTCGATAAAATGTTAAATATAATGCGAACGACAACGTTAACAAAAAAATCACAAAATGAAAAAATTTCTTTAACAGAAAGAAAAACTAGAATTCTTTCAATCGTCGCATTTTATCCTAAAATTTTAAACGTAGAATGAAAAATGTATAAATCTTAAACTTTGAAACTTCAAGAAAGAAGTACTTTAGTTGACCAATTAAGTGGTCTTAGTTTGCATTTACTTTATTAGGCCTGCTTACTGCTATTGTTGAATATACTCCCTTTTTTTGCATGGTTTTAAAAAGCTTTCATTGTAACCAAACCAAACAAACCTAAGTGATCTCATCCAACACCGCTGAGCTTTTGTTAATGGGTTACCTGTGGAGTGAAATTATGGGATAGGAGCACATGGTCGAGAGCGGAGACAAGGGAGGTTGGCGGGCAAATGGTCGAACCCTTTATGATCTTTTATGACCCTTTATGATCCTTTATGATCCCTTTGATTCCAATTTGGGATCCCTTTTTTTATTGTTGATCAATGTAAATCGATGTAAACAAGAAAAGGTTAAAGTAAAGTTTAAGATTGTTGATCAGAAAGGTGTTATTCGTCGATCAAACCGCTCGCCGAACGCAAACAACGTCACAGCTTTTGTACGACATTTTCAAACTTCCAACAACATTATGAATTCACTTGCACGAAATCAGATGCTTAATTTCATTTTTAAACTTTAAAAAATACTTTCCCAGAACAGATTTGAAATTCAGCAGCAAAATCTAAAACCACTCTTAGCTAGTTATATCAGTTATATTTTAAATCAATGGGCTTTATTTTGAAGTATCTTTTGTTGTTAGCAACGCAATGTCATGTCCTGTGTTAAAAGCGAACATTGTGGAACTCAAATGTCATACATTAAAACTTCAAACAATAGAAAGATTCCAGAAAATTCAATGTTTAAACATTCCTTTGCTTGGCTCACGGGAAGAGCTACAAAGCGCTAGATCTATTTTGTATTCGGATGAAATAGCGTTGCTAACGAGAAGAAACTTCAGCAACTTAGGCTACCCTCTTGGCTTACTTTGATAGATATTTACATCGCCTAACTACAATTCAGAATCACTGAAATAACGAGTAACTTAGAGATTAAATTGTTGATTCGAAGTTGTGTGCGTTTGAACCATTTTCACCGTTTCTAAAACTGCTGTTCTCAGGTTTTCGTCGTTGCCAGATGTCATAGGTACATTTAACATCGGACATGTCAGTGTCTGCTGATGCAAGCTCAGGCTGTGGTCTGACTGGGATGTTAGGGTCAACTTCAGCTGGTTGAAACAATAACAATATTTAAATAACTTGTCTCAATGATATCAAAGGAGTCGAGAGTCTGGTTAAGAAAGTAGAAGGGAAAGTGAATGGGTGGATGAATGGGTGGATGAATGGGTGGAGAGGACTCGGAGCCTAGAGGGTGATAATGGGACAGAGGATGGGTGTTGGTGGGAAGGGGTAGGGGTTGGGGTAGTTTACCCATCTGATTATTTACCCATGTCGAAACACAAGTCATTCCCTTGAGTATCATTTCTTTGTTATGTATCAGTTAACCCTAGATGCATATCAAATGTGAATCTTAGGGCACTTTCCATGAAGTCAAACTGACCAGTCCAAGTGGTCAGTTTTCATGTTAGTTCTTATTAGTTTTAAGACCTTGGCTAACCAATTCTAAACAACTGATGCATACCATTTGAGAACTGGCTGCTTGGACTGGTAGTTTAGACCTGATGGGAAGTGCCCTTATTCTCGTCCCCCCCCC
>NW_022260267.1:130418-153143 GCF_009602425.1 Actinia tenebrosa | reverse complement strand
CCACCACCACCGAGTACACCCCCACCACCACCCCCTCCACTCACTAGAGATTCTAATTTGTATGTTATATAAAACTGAGTAACCACTGGGGTCATACTTTCCTATTTACTAGTTCTGTGAGTACTTGTTGCTATGCTACAATGCCCACAAATAATACAAATAAGTCCCAAGAGGGCAGAATGGAAGAATAGAGGAAAGAATGCTTATCTAAAGATAGTTATGAATGGGTATATGTGATGGTCTATTTTTGCATGTGTGTGTGTGATGCAACAGTATTGCAATGACAGTTGATGAATGTAAACTTATGACCATCCTCGGGAGCCAAGGGGTAAAATTCTGTCTCTCCTTTTTTTGCCTCCAGAAAGAATACCCCTGGGCACGAAGTCTGTTAGAAATTGTTTTGGAAGTCTGACTTAATCTCTTTTCTGATTGGTTTGACCAACAAGCATGAAGTATATGCCAAAAAACATGTGACAGTGTTATTTTGAATTTGGACTTCCAGAACAAGCCCTAACAGATTTTGTACCCATAGGTGTTTTTTTTCTGGGAGCGAGAAATGAGCGACAGAACTTTACCCCTGGGTTCCCGAGGATGACTGATGACTGGATGAAGTGACAAAAAGAGCAGACTTACAAACTGACCAGTCATCAGACAACTCTACGTCAATCTAAGAAAACCACAAGACAGCTGTTACTATTTTACCAAGCAGCTAAGAAACTCAATATATTATAAAATAGGCTTGTAAGAGTAATTGTAATGGTAATGCGAACAGATAATGCGTATAGTGGACAGACAGAATTGAGGTAATTTGATAAGTGAGAGGTTTTTTAAGATAATATTATGATAGATTTGAGAGATTTTTACTTTCTCATATTTTACTCCTAACTCATTCGTTCATTGACAGTTATCAAAGCAGGTCATTCATTATTTGTCCATTTTCTCATCTTTTACTCACTCTCATTCATCCATCTGTTCATTCACTCATTTATTCTCACTTTCTTTCTCATTTTATCCATTTATTCATTTATTAATTTTTTACCAATTCTCTCATTCATTCCTTCTTTCATCTATCCATTCACTCTGTCTCATTCATTTTTTAATCTATTCATGAATTCTTCCATTCACTTGTTCATATTTGCCATCCATTTATTCATTAATCCATCCATCCAATTATCCTAATTCATTATTCACTATTCATTTCCAATTTCAATATTCCTATTACCATCCCATTAATTGATTTCCAACAATAAAATAATACAAACCACCTACCCAATGGGGAGAGAGTTACTTCCACAGCATCGTACAATTTCTTGGGTGGTAAGAACACCTTGCGAGATGAAGGGTTTTCAATTTTCATTTCAGTTTTACAAGCCTTTTTCCACGCTGTAACATTATGTATTGCTTGTTCTAAAGCCATCTTCCATTTGATGAAATCATCTTGTGTCGCTGCTGATAAAACTGGTTCTTTTTCATGTGAAGCACTGGTAAGAATAATAATGTGCTTGTCTTTGAGTGTTGGTGTTAGGGAGTCCTTCAACTCCATATTCTGCAACAAAAAAAGAAGATTCAGTTTAGTTTCTGGAACGCTAAATCACAGATGGAACCCTGAAACAACTTCTGGGCTGATCTAAGTCAGGGCAAGGCTAACTCACAGATTAAACCCTGAAACAACCTCTGGGCTGATCTAAGTCAGGGCATGGCTAACTCACCTTATCAAACCCTGAAACAACCTCTGGGCTGATCTAAGTCAGGGCATGGCTAACTCACAGATTGAACCTTGAAACAACATCTGGGCTGATCTAAGTAAGGGCATGGCTAACACACAGATTGAACCCCAAAACAACCTCTTGGGGCTGATCTAAGTCAGGGCATGGCTAACTCATACATTAAACTTGAATCTAGAGTGTTGGTTTTGCGGTGGGAGATTAACTACAGAACATGAAGAAAAACCATTGAATGAAAGACTCATCAAACTGCCCCACATGAGATGCTTCGTCCATTAATATCAGAAGATGCACCCACCATTTTAATTTCAATCGTTTCTTTGGGTGGACTAGTTTGTTCATCTGCTTCATTCTCCCAGCAGGCAATAGAAGATTGTCGCAGGACACACCACATTCTTGACCAGGTGTTGCGACCATTATTTAAGCACTGAAAAAAGTACATTGCAGTCAGTATAAGGTAAAAGTACAATATTATAATATTAATTATACACAAGACAATATACTAGCAACCAAAATGTCCAGACAACATAAATGTTTTCTCTTTCTTTATTTCTCCCTCTCATTTTTCTTTCCCTTCTTTCAACAGCCATGCTATTCTGATAGTTTTAGAATGTATGTATTATATTATATTATGTACCTGTACATCTAAGAACCCCTTCATGTTATCCTCTCCAATGCTATCAGGCCGTGCGGCAAGTCGGCAACACACCTGCCCCCATAGAGCCAGCTCAGGTGYGTGAACTTCTTCTGTTGATACAGTTGAGGCTGAGAAACTGGCACCAACAAGGCCTAGCAACAGAAAATGAATGATGCAAATTAGCAATTGAGCCATGAAGATAGATAGTGATACTTTCACATGCTTGGGAATTGATAATAACAGTAAACGCCATGAAACTCCTCTGCAAATGGTAAGACCTTCACATGGCTCGGATGACCACGTTAATGGTGGTCCCCTCCCTAATTAACTAGAGACGTTAAAAAACGATCATGAGTTTATCAGCTGAATTACTGTCAAGTGTCATCCTCTATAAACAAAGTTAATTTATCTTATTTATATTTTACCAGAATYCATCAAGTCAAACAAAAGAAATGTTTTCAAATGTTCAAGTTTAGATTAAAGGTTCTAACACTTACCAGTCTTAAGGTCATATGTTTTGATTTTGTCGTCAAGGTGATCAACATTGAGGTGGGTGTGTCCTGCCAGGACGAATTTCATAGCTTCTCTTGATGATGATGTCCATTTCACTTGCCTCCTTGCATGGGAATTTCTATTAGCTGCACTATCTGATGACACTGTGTAGTAAATCTCCAGGTCAAGTTTGAAGTCTGAGCTGACATTTTCACTGCAACACAGAAAAAATGAAGAATTCTACACTGAGTATAGGTAGTTCTCAAAACCTGTTTATACCCCTCCCATCCCATTACCCCTCCAAGCCTTATCCAACCTTTCACTCCAATTACATGTTTTGACCCCTACTAGTAGAAGTGTAATGCAATAGGCAATGGAATAAAATGGAGTAGAGTCGGAAAGGACGCAAGAATTGATAGCAGTGAGAGCGCTTGCCTCTTTATAGGTTACTTGGGTTCAATCCCTAGACTCTGCATTGTATGTGAGTATTGTTACTTGTTAGTTCTCTTCTGTGCTTTGAGAAAACCAACTTCTAAATTTTATTTGAAATCCAATGTAAGAAAAGCCACTCTGTGGAACTACTGTTGGTTCCCAATTATAGAATTGTTACTTACAAGACTATTATGTCATCAAAGGTGACATCTGTTTCAGATTCATCTGTTTCTACCATTGATGTGTCTAGTACTTGCCCGTCCATCTTCAGCAGACAGAACACATAATATATGTGTTGTTCTGGAGAAAACATAAACATACATCAAATGATGTAAAATCTATTTTTTCATGGTCAAGTGTGAATGGATGGGTAGAATGGAATAGATGAATGCAATAGATGGATTGATAAGTGAGATGGGATGAAATGAGAATGATAGAGGCCTTAAATGAAGGATGGATGGATGAGTGGGAAAGGATAGATGGATGTGATGTGATGTGATGAATGGAATTATCAATAACATTCATATGGTAACATTTACCTGTCTTGGCTTTCTGGTGGTCATCTTGTGTCCACATTAAAGGAATTCTAATATCTAATAAGATTAAAAATGAATTAAAAGCAATAGTTACAAAATCACAACAATTTACACTCTAACAATAATTGAATAAACTTAAATATTACTACAAATGATAGGTAATAATAATTACCTGATAATGAAACCTTAGCTTTACAAGGTTCTTTCACACCATCTGCTTCATCTCTGTCCGTTTCCAAACTGTCAACAAATATATAATAAAGTCACTGCATTATCTGCTACTAAAATAATGAACTTCAAAAAAATTACTAGACACACTTCTGTACATGAAAGCACTGACGCAATTAATACATTTTATTAAGTATGGGTCCATCCCTTTTTTGTTGGCAATTGAATTATTTTTCATGTAAAATGATTGTATTGTTCTGGTCGTCTTGAATTGGCTGCCATTATCTATTTTAAATGGAAGATAGCTGCCTCCTCAACTATCAGTATCTTTAAAATAATAGTTACATTAAAAGATAATGATATTTGAGGAGGCATCTATCTTTCATTCAAATATACCAGTATTATCATAATTATACCTTGGTTCTCTTAGTCTAACTCTCCTGTTTACTGACTTTGCTCTGTGCCTTTGTAATAAGCTCATCAAAGCTAATATTCTTGAGTTTATAGTGTGCAGGTTTTTAGATGCTTCAAGGGCTTGTGCCTCCTCATGTGATGCTGACAGCAATCGCATGGTTCCATCCCGCATGCGTACTTCATAATCTATCTTCTTTTGTATTTCAGAGTCATCTAATTCCTGTAAAATATTATATTGTTTTTGGTTGATTTTTATGTTTGGTGCATGTCAACTGCATTATGGGAAACTGTTCAAACTATTTTTGAGAATAAAAGGAAGGAAGGAAGGGAGGGATAAAATAAAGGATGGAAGAAAGGAAGGGAGGGAGGAATTAATGAAAGAATAAGTAGAGGGAGTAAAAAGTGCAACAATCAAATAAAGGACAAGTTCATCACATTAGAACTTCGCTATGAACTACTGTAAGTATGATGATATTACAGAATGAGATATCTAAAGACTGGGGTTCTAAAAATATGCCTTTCTGTCAACTTAAACACTTTTGGATAGCTGTACTTTTAATGAATGAGTGCATAGTTTTAATGTTATCATAAAATAGGGCACTGTGGGAAAATCTATCAAAATCTGGTTAATTCTATTTACGGAGATATACCTCTACTATTGCACTGCACACCTCTGTCAATAATGATAATAGTATAAAGAATTCATTACCTACAACTCTAGAAATAATCAAAACATGTTTCAATTAAAGTTTAAACGTCTAGAGAATACATGAATAATTAACACCTTGCGTTGTGGTATTGTTCAACAAAATGTATATTGGCTTTCTTTGTGTTTATAGAACCTTGAAATCAAAATAAACCCTTATTTGGGATGTAAAACTAATAAGTACTAGAGTCACCTCATGTAACAGATGGCCAACTAAAACCTGTTGAATCAAAACTCTTATCTTCTACTAACTGTACACCTTATGATCATGAAGGGGTATCTTGTTTCTTAAAAAGTTTTAGTAGTATGAATACAGTATAAATCTCTTAAGAACTTCTTGAAGCATTTTTGAGAGAAATTATCATAATAAAGAAATTTAGTTATCATGAACAAAAAACTGTGAAAAACACTACAGAACAGAAGGAGAAATCTTGACAACAGATATAATTTAACAAAGATTTAACCTTGATATAGTATTGAAGGGTTTGCCTGTAATTTACAATAGATTAAAGATGAAAAATCAGCCTTCTTCTTATCTTCTTGATAAAGCAGGGGGGAAATCATGAAATAATGAAGAGGAAGAGTTTGGGATATTTAGTACAGATTATCACACCTTTTTATATTGCATTTTAGGAATTGGTGGAAGTGGATTAATAGGATGTGTGTGTACTGATCTATATTAACTTGACAGTGAAAGTAACCATTAGATGACTTAGTATATCGTACATTGACAGAAATTCACAATGCTTTTAAGTAATAAGTGTAATACTGTTCAAACTCAAGTACCTTGAAGACTGTTTTTGTTGGTTCACTGTCAACAGCCACATACTCATCTTCAATTTTCTTTGCTTTTTTTCTCTTTGATGAGAGTAATCCAATCACAGAGCAAGCCAGCATAGTGACTGCCGTAATTTGATATGATGTAACAACTCTAAGACCTATCCATTGGCAAAAAGTTGTACAAAAACTGAATATACACACTGCTTGTTCACAAGCTGGTGCTCAGTCTTTGTTGTCACCTCTAATGGAGTTCTTTAGAAGGTTTAGTTATAGTGATGCCTCCATATGTAGGACGGTATAGGGAACAAAGCTATACAAAATGATTTTTATATTATAAAGGAAAGGTTTAACATGAACTATGAACTATGTAACAGAGAGGAAAATCTTYTCACTTCAATGTGCTCAGACAAATCAGATATGTTTGTTCCCAAATTACAGTACAAGGATTTGAAGATATTACTGATAACACACTCACAGTTGGATTTTTTTCCATTATTCATAAAACATATTGTTTTGAAAGCACTTCTCTGATTTTTTTTGGCTCATTTCTTTTTTTGACAAAAGAGAATATTCAAGGTAATTAGGCTTTATGTAAAATCAATCCTGAGTTAATATAAACATGACAAATTAAAACTAAAACATGACTTATTTGGATTATTTAACCATCCAAATTCCATTTTACAAATTAAGTGGGAATTTGATGTTCATATTTTTTTTCATTTTACTTACTTGCTCTAGGAATTCAGAAGAAACTAGCATAAAGTAAAATAGCATAAAGTAATTTATAATGCATTGATTTTTAAACTTTAGGAGGAATTTCTTCATTACAATTTTATGTTTTTTATTATTTTTTTCTTTTTATTGGTTTCAAACTGTGGAATCCCTAAACAGGAAGTAGCGGTAATTTATCCATATTAGGTCAGTGGCGAAAAATAAAACCGGAAACGACCTCTTGTAATACATGTTTATGTAAAAGAGTGGTACACCCTATACATAAAGTGTTTGTAGGGCTTCCACTATGACATCTTTTATCCCCTTACATTACACCTTGATATTTCTGCCAAACGATTAAGATCCTGTCAAAACTTTGGCAATCAAGACAAAAGCGAAAGATTTTAAGCCCTTGAAGTGTAGTTTTACAAAATGGAAAAATCAATATAAAATGACGCTTGTACAATCACTGTACACATGGCAGATGAAATATTAATGAAGGCAATTTATGTACTTGGAAATAATGTGGATTAGAATGTAAAACGTTTCTTCACAGGATAATTAACCTTTATTTTAGTTTAGATAAATAATAATTACAGAAATTATGAGGCTAAGATCTTGTAGTTATTTCTAGGAGAAAATTAAGACGGTAAACTCGTAATGTAGGAAATAAAACTGTGTTTATTTAATGGCAAAAATGTAGGTTTTCTTTCTTTCTGCCTTTCAAATCCGGGATTATAAAAGATGAGCTTGTCGTTCCGTAAAAATCTAAAGGTTTGACACCCAGGAATTAGGCTTTATAATAGAATAAAAATATAAGTTATGCTTTTTGTTTATGGAAAGATAACAATGTAAGTGAGTCATTCYGAGATATTCACGGCAAGATATCCAATAATCAAGTATAAATATGGGTTTGATTTTGAGGTTTTAATTAAGAAAGCTTAGTACTAGGACGAAAAGTGAAAAATTTGACACTGATGACCTATTAATAAAAAACAAGATTACGATACGACGAAACAAAGAATTTTAAAACGAAAGAAAAGGCTTTCACTTTTTTTATTGAAGACAACATTTGTTGCCTCGAATCCACGAGATCTGTTTATGTTATCTATCGAATTATTTATCAGAATAAAGATAAAAGAAACAAAGGAATTAACCTCGATACATGTTGAAACACATTTTTTACAAAATCAAGTGGTATATTTTTAAACAAAAATTTTTCACTGGATCGGTCATGTCCATCCAACTCACGCGAACAGAACCAGATTGTATTTACTGAGCTTATCGCTATTATATTTTCGACAGCTTGTTAAAATATACTTTACGCATGTATTTGTACTGCTTCTATGTATATTAAGGTACAGAACGTATAAATTTAGGGGTGTAAAATAATGAGAGAAGTCTTGGGAGACCCGCCAAGCGTAGCCATTCGTTGGCCAACATGGCGAACTGTACATTTATCTCAATAACGTTTGTCCTCCCGCCAAAATATTCCTTTCATTGCTGTCGCTGATCATTGAACTAACCTTCAAAGCAGAAGCATCCCACTTCATGGTTTCTTTACCCTCCATTTTAGCTCGTTTGTTTTGTTTGCCTTTCAAACAGAGGCCATGTTTTGGTGCGTATTTTTTCTGTACTGGATTGATTTTATTTCCTGTTCGTGGGGTGGCCATCTTGAAGGGATATGACGTCATGACCCGAGCCCACGGGCACGGCCCAGCAAGTCAATTATTCAATGGAAATTTTAATTGAAAAAAATGAAAAAAATAGCAAAATGAGTTTTTCTTCCGATTGCAATAATGTCATGAATGTACTCCTGATCATTATCGAATGATTCTGAATCTTASCTTCTGCTCGTAAATGCATAATATTTTGTTGTGTGGAGCCGAGGATGAGTAAAATGATACCTTTGCATTTTCATCCATTAGTGTCWGCGAGATTGATAGCATTTGAGATAAAAACGGGGTAAATTGGCGCGTAATATTTCCGTCTTACGGGGGAATTTTAATGTTTTCATCAAAGGTTAAACATTATTGGTTGCGGAGCGTGACGGACTCGAACCAAAGAGTTACGCGTGCAGCTAAACACAAACCCTCGTGTTCCTTAACCAGAGTTAAAGTCGGGCTGCACGCAGGCTACGACTTGCATCACTGACGGCATCCGGTCAACATTACGTTGTTAGTGTTGGTCCAGTTTTTAGGGCACATTAATTGGATCACAATAATAATCTATGGTCAATAACGGGTTTAGTAAGAGGCATAAAAGGCGTTTTCGACGTCGGATAGGTAAGTCCCCTTCCGATTGAAGGGTGCAGGGTGTGAGAATGGGGCTCGGGAAGGATGGGAAGAGATGGAATTAAGCCGAGAAGAAATGACAAACAAAAGTAATCACTCACCACACAACACAACATACGATATAGGGAATTGAAAAATGATACCCAAAAGATTACGAACTGAAAATCTGCGATGTCATAGTCTATCCGTTCACACTACGTTGTCTTACCAATCAGAGACAAGCAGAAGGTGATGAGGTATTACTGATTAATGACCAACATACCTTCACTTTTTAGGGGAGGGGAGGGTGGGACTGCGCAATGTCTCCGGCGCGGCCCAGTGGCCTCAGTACCAATCTAGATTCCAATTCTCCTTTTTTACCGCTCGGTCAATCAAATTCAAGATGGTGGAACCTGCTCATAAAAGACACGATTTACAAACTTCGGCAGATCTCGAAAGAGTGACAGATTATGCTGAAGAAACTGAAATACAGGCAGATATAGGAACCGTAAGTATTACTTTATATGTCTCAAAATATTATCCCTATTTTTTAACCTCAGCAAAACAAGGTTAGTCTTCAAATCTCTAAGACCCCAGATACGGCCAGAACGTGGTCATCAGGATACGTATAGCGTAGTTAGTGATAAGCTTGTTTTGTAATGATTATAACTTATAACCTTATCTTTTATAGGCATTAAATTTAGTTGAAGGAAGGCATCAAAAGGAAAAAGCTGACCAAGCCTTAAGGTATATATGTGTAAACCTGTTTGTATAGCATCTGTAATGTATTAGGCATAGAGAGGTCGAGGAAAAAACTTGATGAATTAGCATTGCAGTGCATCATGGGACTGTTTAAGGGGACATATTATATCGTCCCTTAAAACAGTCCCACAGTGGTCTGCAATGCCCACTGCACCCAGTGTGTGTGTATTTTCAATGGTGTGTAAAAAATAGCTATACAATGCTTTCTAGTCTCATGGCACACCTTGGAATATCCTACTTGTAACTTGTATTTTCTTAGCAAACTTGCTCGGCTCCTGTGTATACTAGAAAATACAATAGAGTGTTGTGGGAATTCCATGATATGCCACACAAGACCATTGTGTAACTAGTATATATCATAGGTATAATTTTATTGAAATTGGCCTTTGCTGTAGTAATGTTCCTTCCATTATTTATATTTTAAGATTCTTATGGAGAGGGTCACTGTTAGTTGGGCACTCACTACCCTCCTAAGTATTGATTTTTCTTCTTGTTGTTTCAGAGAAAAGGAATTAGCTAGAGTTGTTATCAAGAAAGACGATGTAGACCTAATTGTAAGTGAATTCTGATTTTTTTTAAAACATCTACACCAATATGGGTTAATATGCTTATTCTGAGACACCAGTTTGTCTGTAGGAACAAGGGTAGTTTACTCTGCAAATATGTTATTCTATTTTAATTTCTGTTTGATTTAAGGTTGATGAGATGGAAATTCCTCGATCTGTAGCAGAGAGAACCCTGAGAGAACATAAAGGAGATGTTGTTGAAGCACTTGCTTATTTAACAAACTAAACTCAAAAAAACAAACTTTGCCATCAAATACCTATATTTATCTATAAAAATAACTTTTGGAATATTGACAAAATAATAGGATATTGTACAAGAAAATTGTTAAAACCATCATTACAGATTTTAATTACAGTCAAACTAAGAAAACTGTGAACACTGACATGTCTGGAATGTTTATTTTGTTCTGACCAATCATGTGCAAGATTTAATTCAATACTAATGGATACATTATAGGAATCATTCTGCCGTTTTGTACCACATGTTGCAAAAGCCATTAATAATTTTTAAGGTTTTCTTCTAAGTTTGACTGTAAATTTAGATTACCTAGTTTTAAAATTTTCTTCTGATAACTTTGTAAAAAAACATAAGAATTATTTCTGATTGGTACTACTTGTGCTACGAGTATACTTTTAGCAATAATTAGATTCCTGGACTTTAATAGCCTGCAGAGTGGCCCCCAGTAATTGTGGAGTTAGGATTCAGATTCCCCCTCCGATACCCAACCCAACGCTCATTAAGGGGTACTGTGCAGGCTAGGACTTCAATGATGTCACATGTAAACAGTTTTGTTTATATTCTCTATCTTCATTCAATGGTTTTTATAAAGGTTTTCCAGTTTCCGTCCCTTGATGACTTGTATCCTACATTGCGATCTGTGAGTTAACTGTTCCCTGACCTAGATTAGCTAAGCAGTTGTTTCAGGGTTCAGATCAACTTGATGGAGTTGGGTGAATGTTCCAGGCACAAATCTTTTATTAGTCATGAAATGATATTGAACAAGCTTTCTACAAGCATCTCTAACAGCAAGGTGTGGCAAATGAGAATGAGAATGATAACATATTTGTAAAGTGCTTATACAGTTCTGTTCTAAGACCTGAAAATAAGAAAATAAGTAAGAGAAAAAAAGATTGCAAATTACAAATATGTTACGAATTCTAAGCCAGTTTAAATAAATTAGCTGAGTTTTCAGTTCAGTTTAAAATAAGGGGGAGTTGAAAAAGACTTGCCCAAGAGATTGATTACATGACTAGCAAGCCACACCCTATCTTCAAGCTATCAGTTTGGTTGCACCCCATCACGTGATAGGTGTGGTGTTGTTGGGTTTCCTGTGGATAAGGCACTTTCCAGTCACGAAGACAAATGCATCATGGCGTCTGTCTTAACTTTATCCTTCATATTTGTAGTACTTAGTGCTATTTGTCTTACCAGTACTCAAGCTAAGCGCTTCAAGGCAGACATACCAGATGAAAAGTGGAACTACGTTAAAGTCAGGGACAATGCATTTATGTTTTGGTGGCTCTACGGTGCTGAAGGCGATCCATCACAACGAGCAACTAAACCCTTAATCATGTGGCTTCAGGGAGGTCCTGGTGGGTCTTCTACAGGCTATGGAAACTTTGAAGAACTAGGCCCACTAGATGTAAACTTAAAACCAAGGAACACTAGTTGGACTAGTGTAGCTAACGTTCTCTTCGTTGATAATCCTGTGGGTAGTGGCTTCAGTTACGTGACCGACAAAAGTGCTTACACCACAAACGTTTCAGGTACAGTCTGCTAGTAGTATTACTGTAACAATCATAATGAGATTGTATGAGCGTAGAAAAGCTTATGAGAAAAAAATCGAGTATTATTTATTTCTTATCTGAAAARAAATTAAAAACTTATTCGAATTTGTAATTCAGGATATAATTCTTTTTTCGAAAAGAATTATTGTCATGAAGTGAAGTCATGGGACAATCACCTGACTAAAATATGAACTCTCGGTGAAATACATTTTAAAGTATATGCGTATTGTACGCACTTTCAATTCCGCTTTTTTTAAACCCATGTAAGATTTAAACCTGAATATATTTAGTTTCTACTGTAATGTTTGTTATGGCAGGGAGGGATACTGCTTATCCATTTTTTCCGCATTTCAAATCACATCATTCTCTCGAGTATGATCTCATTGTTTACTCTTGATAGTCAAGCATCTGAAATGGGAAGACATTGCAACCAAATGAATTGGGCTTATATTAATTTTAATTATTATTGCTGTGGTTATTATTATTTATTATTATTATTATTAATATTTTATATTGACTAGTGGTAAGACTGTTGAGAGTTTTCGCCAAGTGAATAACTGGGGTACAATCTAGCAGGCACCCACCACCCATTGTCTCCAGAAAATTTGAAGAGCCCGACCCCCTCTTTTTTACCTATTTATCTGACTACTCCCTTCTTATTGTTCATGCTATTTTCACAGGTATAGCAGATGATCTGTTGACCATGTTCAAGTCTTTCCTCGATACAATGCCTGTGTTTCAAAATGTACCATTTTATATCTTCTGTGAGTCATACGGTGGAAAAATGACTTCTGCTTTTGGTGTCACTTTGTACAAAGCTATTATTGCAAGAGAAATTAAGTGTGATTTTAAAGGAGTAGCTCTTGGAGATTCCTGGATTTCCCCCATTGACTCAGTTCTTACTTGGGGTCCTTATTTGTACTCTGTTTCCTTACTGGATGAGGATAGTCTTGCAAAAGTGAATGCATTGGCAAATGCCACTGCAAAAGCAGTGGCAATGAAGCAATACCAAGAAGCAACAAATTTGTGGAGTCAGACCGAAGGCATGATAGCAAAAACCACTGATAATGTAGATGTCTATAACATTCTCCTTCATAATGCTCCTCCATTTGCCATGATGCTCCAGTCTCTTGGTGATAGAAACCTTGATAGATTATATGCTACGCACGTCGGCAGACTTTATACAGAGTCTCTATCAGACCTAATGAATGGGCCAATCAGAAAGAAGCTTGGTATAATACCACCTAAYGTCACCTGGGGGGGCCAATCTGGTGAGGTCTTCATTTATCAAAGTATTGACTTTATGAAGCCAGTTATCCAAGATGTTGCTTTGCTACTTTCTGGTGGGTTACAGGTTGTAATTTACCAAGGACAGTTGGATATGATTTGTGACACACCCGGAGCTGAAGAGTGGATCAAGAAACTGGATTGGTCATTTTTACCAGAGTTTCTAAAATCTCCTAGAGTACCACTGTACCCTCCTTCTGGTGTCAAAACAAAAAACACTGGTGCTTTTCTAAAGAAATATGCTAATTTAGAGCTGTATTACATTCTTAAGGCTGGTCATATGGTTCCTGCTGATGCTGGAGAAATGGCTTTGGAAATGGTAAAACGAGTGATAGCTGAATAAATAAATATGACTGACATTCGGCCTTAGAAAATAACCACTGGAAGCTGATGATAATGACAAACGATAGTGGCTATATAATATTTTGCAATCAAATATTGATATATTTATTTCAATGAAGTTAGTCAACAAAAACCTAGAAAGCTGAGATCACTGAGGATCATGGGAAACAATTCATTTCAAACAAGTAAAGCTTTTTTGATACAAACTGTACTGAGCTTGAGGATGCTCAGGAGAGGTGAGACTGTTACTGGTAAAAGATGTGCAAGCCCATCAACAGTTATCAAGCGGTTGAAACATGTAAAATGTATCTTCCCATAATCCTTGTCGGCCTCAGCTTTATAGCTTTTCAGGTGACTAACTTTATTGAAATAAGTATATAAAAGCCTTAGATAAGGAAACCGTAATAAAATGGGAAAACATAGACTAAATAAATAGCAATAGAAATTTAGTTTTTCTTTTTGTTTACTGCATTCCTTTTGTACATATTGCATAATATGCTTCTGCTATAGTTTTGTCTCACAATTACAGGGTAGTTTGAACAATTACAGGGTAGTTTGAATGCATGCATTGCTGAAAGGAAAACATGAAAGAAATAATCCAAATTCCAACGATAATTTTTTTCTTTCATATCCTATTATTCTTAATATACAGAAAAATTTAAAAAGTGGTCTATGTTAAATATTCTTACAATGTACAATTATTGTCTAGTGTTCTACTCAATCATCTTGATTTCATAATTCTATTTTTTGATAAAAATATCAATAATACAAATAAAGCATTTCCTATTCTACTCTAACTGCTAGTACACTCATACGGGTAAAAAATTTCTTCTTCCTGAAATCTTGAACGATTTTTGTGGTGGTTTCCATGTTAGACCATCACCATATGGGTGATGTGATGAAGGCCACAGTACACTTGCCCAGGACCTAGAGTTAAAATTATATTTTTTTAGTAAACCATTGTAGTTTGATTGACAGTCATTCCTTGCTTCATACCTGCCGTTGACAATTCCTAACAGCAGCTTCCAGTTCTCCCATCGTCCATAATCATATGGATTTGTATACACCTAGAGAAATATTTAAAATAAAAACTCCATCATTTATAGAAGAAAAAAAAATTGAGCAGAGGGAAACTCTTCAGAACATGCTACAAAATCTATGTTGGGAAGCATGGGTGGCATAATGGTGAGAGTGCTCACCTCTCACCAATGCAACCGGGGTTCAATCCTCAGACTCATCGTATGTGAGTACAGTGTTTGTTGGTTCTCCCCCATGCCATGGAGGGGTTTTCTCCGGGTTCTCCAGTTTTCCTCCCCCACAAAAATCAACTTCTAAATTCTAATTCAATCTAGAAAGGGCCTGGATGAAAATTACTCTGTGTGATTCTAGTCATCCAACCAAATTGCGTAGTTTTTTTAATGTCTCATTCCTTGGGGTTAAAAGCTACAGCTGGTCAAAAGACAATGCTAGCCAAAATTGGCACTTCTTTGGCCAAAGGCCTCTTAGGCCAGTCCTCTTGATCAGTCACATTGACTGATCACATGTTGATTAGTCTTTGCTAGACATCATGTCCAGCTATTGAGTAACCGTTATAATTAGCCCTGATGCAGGTGTTTGTGTAAGTAAATTACAGTGTTAATTATGTGTGATAAAAAGTAATTATGTCGTGAACATATATGTCAACAATGCTTACAATATACACATATATATTATAATATACTCACATATCCTTTCTTTCGAAATGCGATCCTATTGGACTTATTGATGTGCAACTCTATTGACGTTTCACCCTTGACAATCAGCAAGACATGCCAAGCTGTAAGGAAACCTAGCGCTAACGACACAGCTGAACACAGCATGAATACAAATATGATGCTGTTGTGTTCAAAGTCAGAATAACTCCTGTATCTTCCAAACATGACGGCAATCTAAAAGAACAAAAAAAAAAGTTTTAATTCAGACCCTTCTCAAAATTATCTTTGGTGCAAAGTTAACATGAAAATACTGAAAAAATATCACAAATTATTTTCAATATTGTATTTTCCTGTTAACCTTGCTTCAAAGAAAATTTCAAAGGGTTGACAACTCTTAAACCTCCAGTGGAGGCGGGCTTAGCCTTGAATCCAGGAGTTACTTGTTTTGTTATTCTAATTCCTGGTTTTGTTTACCAACTTCAGAAGTGAGGCTAAACACTGGAGTTTTAAGACTTGTCAATACTAGAATAAAATAACATTGAGGGCTGGGGAAAGTCGAGGAATGTAAAATGGTAAAACATTAAACCCCTAAATAAGATAGATCCCCTTGCTAACTGAGGAGCAAGGGGCCTCCCTTTTCTCTTTTTTCTGTGACGTCCAGTTTTGTAAGATTTTATTATAATAATTACCTTTTCTTGCATTTGAGTTTCTGTTGATTTATCTTTTTCAGTTTTCTGTGGAATGTTTAAGTTCATGTTAGTATATTCTATTTCTTTAGTTCTCTGTCATATTCCCTCTGTGATCTGTAGTATGTACAAAGGTGTTTTCATGATTTTCCAAGGGAGGTCCCTTCTAGTAACCTCATCAAATAACCCCCTCCATTCCCCTCCCCCAAAACATTTGTGACACAAAAACCAACTACATATTACTTAACGTATACTTGCCTTGTCATCAAAGAAATGCTCCATGAATAATTCCCATGAACAAACAGCAACATAGAATGACCCAAGACACATGTAGATACAGAAAAGAATGAAGTAACGATGATTAAAATGGCCTACACAGTTATTTATCCAAGCTGTCATGTAGGTTGAGGAAAAAGTGATGCTATGAATTTTACACCATGGATGATTAAAATGAGATATTTCATAAATTTAACATTTATAACAAACTATATAAAGATAAGGATACGGCAATGATGATCCATCTTTAAGATGCACCTGCAATTGAGTAAGGACTAAGTCAGGTTGAACAATGACAATCATGCAGGTTTAATGGGTAAAAAAAAAAAAACAGGATTTACATAGAAACACATGCACTTCTTACTTTTTACATATGGAACAATGATGAGTCCTTTGTGGCTTGGGATGCAAACCTTGGGATGGTAACAATGAGAACAAAGCATGTCAAGATTGAAACATTTAGTCTTATATACGTTCATGAGATAAAAGCTTAGACTAAGATCAATATTTAATGCTGATTGCAAAGATGTTTTTAAGGAGGTCAATAGAGCATTCTTTATCTCCTCTGTCCATTAGTAACTTATCCCTAATTTATCTGACAGAGGCAGATGGATATATTTTCATTAACATACTCACATATTCTACAAATTAGGAAATCTCTAACATTGCCAGGCAGTTTTTCCTCCTAAATCAAAAATCATATTTGTTAGCCTGCCTTGCCAGACGTCTGCGGCACAAATTTGTAGATACTACAAAGGATTAAGCACTTTAATGGCACTTAAAATCAAAAGATTCAAAGTGCATGATTGGTGCAGAAAATACTAATGTTTAAACCAATGTGTATGAATATACATTACCTTTGGTGGATGGCCTGGGCTGGTAAAAACAGATTTAAAATAATGAAAAGAAATATTCAACAAGAGCCAGTGTGCCACAACAATATGAATGACAATCCACAGAATGTGTTCCTCAAGGATTGTTGGTAATATTGATGTGTAATAAATAATAACAACAGTTGAAATAAGGCCAACCACAAGAAGAACAAAAGCCTGGAAAAAAATACAAAAACAAGAATAAGTATTTTCATGATAAATTACATATGCAACTAAAGAATATGAAATATTTGTCGAGGAAAGATCTTTTTAATGCTTTTTATCCATTCATTTCTCATTTTAGATTTCTCATTTATTTTGTTTTGCTCATCCCAATTAGCAAAATTCAACCACAGGGATCCCATAAATAAACATATATTTTTTTATGATACATTTTTAAAAAATTGAACCGTTCTCCATACTTACCGGTCCTAAAACGCTAACAAGCTTATCCACTACCCAGAACACAGGCTTGAAGGCCGCATCCAGAACAATCGCCCTGGAATTTGCTTTGTTGTACGCCAACGAACGTACAGTAAATAGTCCAACTCTGAATAACAAAATCCCTTTTTTGAGCATCTTTCATTGTCTCTTGTTTCAGATGTTTGCCCAAGTCGACAAAGGTGGTGGAATGATACTTTTTATCCACTGTATTAATCATATAATCAAGTAAATGATGAGCAAATATGGATTTTTTTCAACTATTTTACATCCTTCCGCAGTCCGGCTCCATTAGTTTTGTTCATATATCCGCTGACCACATCATATCCTCATCCGGTCACGTGATCTATTTCCGCGCAAAAAAATCTTTTACTAATATTTAAAACAGTCGCCAAAAAATAGCTAAAGCAAAAGAGCCAAAATTCCTCATTACTTATGAGCTGTTTTTTGAACCACTCTTAGATATTGACATAATTTTACTTATGTCTGTCTCATTAGCCAGGCGCTTTGTGTGTGTCGTTCGACGGCTGTATGCGCCCTTTTAAATTTTGGCGCGAAAATTCGTAAAGCATATAAAGTAGTTCCACGTGTACGTACGGGAAGACAGTTTCGTATGAATATGCATATTGTTCCATGTTCCTCAAACTCCTGTTCTTCAAGAATGGTTGGTAAGTAGTTTAAAATCATTTTTTTGGGAGATGGGAGAAGGTTTTAAAAAATTCCTCTGCTTTCAGGATAATGGAGGGGGGAACAGACCAGTCACTGTTGTGGAAGTGAGTATAGCTAATTCCCTTATCTTTAAAAGTATTAAGACCATTATTCTTGTAGCTTATTAATTTTTAAATGCTTTTGATTTGTAAGTTATTTGCTATCCCTAAAATTAGTTAGCCTATTTTGGATTTCATTCTAGRGGAAAAAATGTGGCAGGCACCTTGCAAATGTCATACCAATTATTGTATTAGTCTCATTCCCTTCCTTTCCCCTAGTAATAGACCCTTTCTAGCTCGGGCATAAATGCTTTCCCATTACAGAACATGTATGATTCTCTAGAGTATCATTTCTTTGTTTAACAGTTGCACACGAGAAGAAACATGAATATGGATACAATAGACCTCCTAGGCTTGGAAGTAATGTTGTCCAATTTCAGACCATGTGTCATTCCCTAGAGTATCCTTTCTTTGTTTAATGGTTGCCCTCAGTTGCACGAGAGAAGACACATGAATATGGATACAAATCAAACAAAGAATCTCATTCTCAAGGGAATGAAATGGGACAACATTACACCCAAGCCAAGATGGTCTATTTAAACAAATAATCTTATTGACACATAGTCTGAAATAAGAGTTCATTAACTCCTAATGTACACAGGTCTATTCACATCAAAGCCATCTGGAGTCTGTCTCACAAATAGGTATTTTATTCTTTTTTACCATAGAACCACTTTCAGTTAACAACCTTCCACATAATATGGCTGCTGGCTGGAAACTTCATAAAATCTATGGACCAAGAAACAGGTAAAGTCTTCAGTCAACTATTTTTCTACCTAGCTAGAACTTGTATTCTAACATTAAACAGATATCTACGTATTGACATAAGATACATTATGTATTCAAATATTAAGATTCTTCTGTCACTGGCTTGTAAGACACGCTGCTTTGTTCAGCAGTTTGTTTGGCTGCAACAAACTGCAGTGTGTCTGAGTATATTCAGAATCTTGAGCTTTCGTTTGGTCCATCCTTCAAAAATTCATGGCCTAGTGCAGCTCGACACTTTCCACAAAAGACCTTAAATAAAAGAAAGTTATGAGATACAGAAATTAATATGATGAAATGCTGCTTTACCTTAAACAGCCTAATAAGTCTAATAAGTCTCCCTTGATTCAAGGTTTTTTATGTTTCTTTGCCAGTTATTCAACCCATGAGTTAGCTATGCACATTATCATGCATGGTTCTAGGTACAAGATTGTTCATCAAGAAAGATTTTTTTGAAACAATGAAGACATTGAATATCATAACAAGCCGCTAGCCCAATTTTATTGCAAACACCAGGATCCCTATGTTACCATGGTAATAACCACAGAATGACAAGCGAGTTGATTTGATCAACACGTTTCATTATAAAGCGGTCTTTCCAGTTAGGAGTCCTGCTGGCTATAAAACAAAAGCTTCACACTTCTCTCTTAATCCCCCAGGAATATTCTAAACATGCAGGGCTTGTGGCTTGTTATGTTTCCTCTTAAACAATTTTTTCTTACATATTGAGTGATTAACTATTGGTACCTTTAGTGCTTTTGCATCTGACGAGCTTTGAGGCTCAGTTTCTACTTCTTTAGCAACACTGCTACTATTTATTGTTTCTGAAAAGGCAGGCCATGGAGTGTGGTGAGCATATTTTGCTTTAGCATGAAACAGTTGGTTGCCACACTTTGCACACACATAGATTCCTGTAGGATTGGAAGAAATTTCATTGATAATAATCAAACGACTTCTAGTTAATTTTAGCAGTTAGCACCTCAATAAACTTGGTTATTGTTGCTGTATCACAAATGCTCTTTGTCATTACATTAGCTTTACGAAGTACTGCTTTAGTTGTATGTTTGAGGCTTTTGCATTTAGACATGATATTTCAATATTTAAAAATGTAAGATTACGGATAGCTATAACAAGTGATAGCCTTCCAAGAGCAGATCCAGCCATAACTTTAGGGGGGCTAATTGAGTTTAGGGGGGGGGGCTAATCGAGTTTCTTCCGTCAACACAATGGAAAACAATAAAAATGCATCTAATTCTTCAGTTTTGTTTTGCTTTGTTTTTTTCTGCGGAAGGTGGCTTCAGTCCCCCTTTGCCCCCCTGCATCTGCCCTTGCCTTCATCAGAGTGATAATCGAAATGTGTGAAGCAAGTATATGTAATCAGTACTGCAGTAGTAAATATGGGGCCAATACAGCTCTTTTAGAGACGTAGTATGTATATCAATATTAGAAGCTGAGCTAGTCTATAGGAATAGCAGATCTATGATTTTGAGAAGGGGGGTCACAAAATCAAGAAGATGCACCATTTTAGCAATTAAAAAATATGATATATGTTCATACTGTAACCAGTTAATTCTGAGGTGGAAAGGGAGGGTCACTGGCACCCTGCATCCACCCTTAAGTCTGCCACTGATAAGATTGATACACCTCCCTCATTGACACAAGGTACATATCTGGAGGATGAAGCAAGGATATATGTTGAAGATATTTCCTATAATAGCCATGTGTATACACCTATTTCAAAAAACGTTGTCGGTTGGATATCTGAAATCAGAAATCTGAGGCCGATTGAAATTGTGGGGGACTGAGTGTTTTCTCGTCAAAAATTTAATATACACTTTTTGAGATCAATTATTAGAGTTATATTTTTTAAATAGTGTAAGTTTCACAAGCTATCAGAACGAACGTATCAAACTATCGCAACAATAACCCGTCACACAATGCAACACTTTTTATGTAGGAAAAAAATTTCATTTATGTTTTTGTTTTTCTGTGTTTCATACCTGCTTCAAAGTGATCTTTGTATCTTTCGCTGGCTGACCAAGAGCAAAAAGACATGGCTTCCGAATCCGTGATTACGACTAATTTCCACCAGGCGTTCCACTATCGATTGTGGCTGGGATGCAGACGAGCGGGGCCCGGTAACGACAGTCAGGAGAAGTTTCTTGTTCAAACTAAAACGATTAAACTCGAGCAAAGAAGATTTTGTTTCTTTCCATTTCTTTAAAGAATATWTTTTTTTGCATTATTTTTTCGAAATGTTGGATGAAATTTTAAATCTATAGAATTTGCGCTTTTCCTGAAGGCCCGGTGACGGTGCAACTTACGCGCAACCGCGTTCATGAGTAATTTTCATTTAAATTTACGCTCTGGTTTCAGGAAATCCGGTATACATTGGAAGTCTTTCTGCGCTGTGATTTACAGCCATTGGAAATAAAATAAATTAAAGAGATCTATATTCGTTTTTGGTGAATATTTTATTGATGTTTTTCTATTTTTTTGGATTTATTCAGCATCAGTTCCAAGATAGTTCTTGTAGCAGCCCTCATCTCATAGTATTGTGGATACTATGTTATTACCTCTGCCCCCGTTACCTCATAATCAATCCGTGATGAGAAGAGGTCGCTCCATTTCATGATTTCAAGCGCCGTTTCCTTCTAGCGACTCAATACGGTAATATTTTACGACTTAGTGAGTAATTTCTTTAGTTCAGTGAAATCTTCCAAAGCGTTTTTCACCAGAAACAAATCCTCATGAACAGTTTTATTTTGGTACCAGAAAATCTACCATCTGAGTAGAGGGCTTAGGAGCCAACCAATCACTGGATGACTCAGATGTTCCCGATTAGTGTTACCACTTGTGGAACGCTAAACGTTTTTCGACACATTAGTTAAAGAGTTATTGATTGAAGATAAGGTACTGCAAGGAGAGCTGAAGAATTTAATCGTGTTTTTTTTYCAGCCATAAATCCTGCCTTATTAGTAGATACTGCACTAGTAAGAAAACCATCAAGGCCAAGCATCTTTCCGTGGTATCTTTCTTCAAATAAGAAACTCTGCCTCTTCGGAATTAGTGAACGCTTCTCCTGAATCGATCGATACAAACATGAATTCACCAAGTGTAAAATACACGAACAAAAAGAAGGCAGTTAGGAACACAATTAAGATGAGAACCCATTCATGCGCGGTACGTCGACTCCAAAGGGTACCCATCTCATAAATTTGATCAGATTTTTCTTCGACGTAGTTCTGAGCGAAGCGAAGCATCTGTCTTAAGGCCAGCAGTGATAGACTGTTCACGTGTGGATTGAGCTCGGTCTCCCATTCGTAGTTTTTGATTGGAAAGATCTTATTGGTTGGTAGGCTACGAAGGTTCTTGCTGATCATGCGCACTTTGTTTTGGATTCGCTGGCTGTGGAAGACATGGAGTAGGTTTTCACGAGTCTGAGTACAGGCCAGGTCTATCTTGGTAAACAGTACTACTAACGGGATTCCTAGAATAAAGTACGTACGTAGTTTAGATTCTAAGTCAGCTGCTGCTGTCAAGTCAGCAGTTGATTAGGGGAGAACACCATTGAATCAGCTGCTGATTGGTGGAGAACACCATTGA
>NW_022260267.1:110280-124395 GCF_009602425.1 Actinia tenebrosa | reverse complement strand
AAAAAAAAAAAAAAAAAATGCATAAGACACATAGGGATCTTACCATTTACGCGACGGTAAAACCGGATCGAAATTCTGGTTGGAAAACAAATGATACGTATCTTTCCATAATCCATGTATCAGCTACAGTATGCTGAGGTATGGACTGATGATACCATGACGGTATAGAGTTCCAGTAGAGTTGTGTTCTGATTGAGCGCTGTGATTGCGCTCGGTTGCCCGCGGCCGTGGTCCCTAGTGTGTGTGTCGTTCACATCAATTAACAAATGCAACTCTGTTACTCATTTTTAAAAATAATTATATTCATTGWGTGCTTTGATTGGTTCAACGGTTGTATGCCGTCATCTAGGGAACCGTAACCGTGCCGTGTGTCGTTACAGTTGAACAAAAATCAGCTCTTAAACACTTTAGTACGTACAGGCACTGCACTGTTTGATATTACTTTCCCGTATTTCCGTGACACTCACAGTCTACTCGATTTACCTACGTACCTACTGTTCTTATTGGCTTGTCTGGTATGTGTGACTTCCACCGACAGCAAGACTTTGAGTGTTAATTTACAACAAATTATAAAAACAAAAGACAAAAGTAAACATCTCTTGTGCTGTCAAGTCCACTGTTCAAAGTGAGTGCACAGATATAATACCTGCTCGGGGAGTAGTTTATCATACTTTATTCTCCTGTTGCATCACGTTTACGAATGTCCCAAACTCCACGCGGCTATAGGAAACTGGTAGACCAAGAAAAGCCGTCAGTGATTGCTCTAGTCAAAAAAGCAAGTTTTTTTTTTCAAGAAGAAATCATATTGTAAAACAGAATCGTGCTGCAACTGGTAAGTCCTGTCACTTTTAGCATATTTTTGACTGAAGTCTCTTATGTTGGTAAAAACGAAAAGGAATGATTAAAGAAGGCAAACTGTGCAATATCAAGTAGATAGAAAGCTGAGTACGGAAAGCCCATGGATTTGTATACGTAGTAGAAAACTAACTCTGTATGGATGGCAAGTCGCACGAGGTTCGCTTAGTGTCGGGCATATCGGGGCGACAATGGGATCTCTTGTTAACAGTGCAGATTACAGTCCCTCTGATCGGCTTGTATACAAGTTATCACAGCTCATTAAGCTGTAATCTTTAAATTGCTGGCAGTAGGCAAATGTGAGTCAAGTTAAACACGCCGCTCGAATCCATAGACTTAAGTTTATAGCAATCCTAGCCTTTAATTCTCATACTCTTACATAAGCTCTTTTCAATTTCTTTTAACCATTTATCCATTCATTTAAAGGAAAGAAATTTGTACTTTATGATATTTATGGTAGTTTTTAAAACTAATTAATAGAGAGTTCCAAGAGATGTGCCCTGTTTAGTTACAATGGAATGCGTTCACGTTAGTCCTTTTGTCTATCCATGACACCTTGGCGACACGTTTGTTTTGTCTCATGTCCTATTTATTCTTTCAGCGCCGCACTGAGTACAAGATGTCTCAAAATGAACACGATTCTGGCCTCCACATCCCTCGGGAAAAACTCTCCAAAGAAGACGTCACAGAGCGCGAGAGATCTCCCATTGAACACGCATTCTACGAGTCTTTTTTACTCCAGTCACGATCAGCGATAGAGAATCTTTACGCATCCAACATCTACTGGAGTCAGAAACACGCCAAAGAAGTGAAAGACCTGAATAGACAGAAGATGGTTGCCTTGACTTCAATGACAAAAGAACAAAAAGAAATGGCTAAAAGAATGCAAAAACTACAGGAAAAACAGGACCAGATTTTGGACGAAAAAATGAAACAGTATATGGATGCCAAGGTCAAGCGTGGTGGTCGGATCCGACCGCACTCTACGTCGGCAATGCCGAACCAAATGCGAAATCGGCCGACTCCACAACGACCGAAGTCGGCCTTTCTCAATCCTCTCGATCAGTCTTTGAGTCGATCTTCTCAATTATCGAAATCATCACAAAACCTTAGTGACTTGTCACGTTTAAGTGTGAATCAGAATGATTCAATATCGTTATCCAAATCATGTGAAGATCTCTCGAGGTTAGATTCTACATGTGGCAAGAAGAACAAAGTTATCCTCCCAGCCATCAAACCCAAGTCTAACTCGAGCTCGAATGAGAACTTATCAGACGACGATGATGATTCAGCATTCATTACAAAAATGCCAGGAGAACAAAAGGTAAAACAGAATCTGCTGTCAGCTCCCGTTGGGTTTAACCCTGAACGACGGAGRGGCTCATTACCGAGCGCTGAAGAACTCGACAGGCAGATAGATCTTGAGCGGAGAAGAGATACAAGTGAAAACGAACCACGTTCTCCAACACAAACAAAATGGGTTCCAAAGACCTTCATGCCACAAGGAAGAGCATTACCGCCGATTTGAACCAATCAGATTCATTGATGTAAAGTGTTCCACATAGTCGAAACTAATCAGAAGGGTTAATTTAACGACTGTGATGTCATTGGTATAAACCATTCAGATTAGTTGATGTAAAATGTTCCACATAGTCGAAACTAATCAGAAGGGTTAACGACTGTGATGTCATTGGTTCGTCTAAACCAATCAGATTAGTTGATGTAAAATGTTCCACATAGTCGAAACTAATCAGAAGGGTTAACAACAGTGTGATGTCATTGGTCCGTCTAAACCAATCGGATTAGTTGATGTAAAATTTTCAACATAGTCGGGTCCAATCAGAAGCGTAAATTGAACGCCGACTGCGATGTTATTGGTCCTTCTAAACCAATCAAAAAGATTCCCCAAATGGCCAACTCAGTACAGCGAGAAGAAAGTTCTTTTTTGGTGCTTTTCGTTGAAAAATATATAAGTATTGGTTAAAATATTTTTTTAATGTCTAACTTGTGAAAAGTATTGTTATTATCAGGTTCAATATCATCAATATGGAACAAAAATGTTGTAAAGACTATCCAAGCAAAAAGAAAATTCGTTTATGGTGGATATTACCTCATAAACTTATTTTTATAGAACAGTGTTTTTCTCCAGTAAGTCGCGTCCCTGAGTTAACCACCTCCTTGAGTTCATGTATTTTTCTAGGAAACCAAAGTGAATCGACTGCTAAGTGCCTCTTTTGTTGTATGCCAAGTTCCGAAAAACAAACTTTGCTATTCAATAAAACAGATTTTCTGTTTACCTACGGGTTTAACATAAAGTATCGCCCTAATAAGGACTTAAGATGCAACCAGAATCTTAAGTAATCCATGAATTTTAGGTATGCCAATAACACGCTTTTTAGGAGTGCGAGATAAACAACTTGAATAAACTTTCAGCCAAAAAAACTGAACACTATCAGGTGGAAAAAACTCTTTTCGTAATTACCAAAACCTTTCTTATCTTAGGCTGTAGATTTTAAAACTATATCAATACATTATTAAGGCTTCCTGGAGATAATGACTGTGTTGGAACAATAAGATACAATATTTTCTCTGTCTCCAAATAGCTGGAATTCAGTTACAAAGCTCTTGTAAGCTTACTTTAAGGTTAATAGCATGATGCCGTGAGCCGGATTAAAATGACATTGAACTTTTGACAAATCGTCCTTACTACGATCGCTTAGCAAGCAAATGAACGCGGGTAAGAAGCCAATAGCAGTTCGCCCATATGGTCTACTTTCACGGAGTATTAGCTTACTAGTAGATAGTGAATTGTACGAGGATTTTTGCTATTTAAAATTAATCCCTTGAGTCAATATTGCTTGCACACCGAGTGAAAGCCAAGAACTTCCGTCTCACTTTACTGCAGAAAACACTGTCGCAAAGTATCAAGAGCAGGAAGGAAGGAAGGAATCAGTTACAGTTGCTTCTTTTGTTCTCTCGCTGTCAAAGCCTTCGGGAAGTGTAAAGAATTAATTTTAGTATTTATCTCAGCCTGCTTTCAAGATCAGACGAGAGCCAAAAATAGTTGGAGCTGATGCTTTGTTGGAAGGCACGCAAAAAAGCCAAAAAGCTGTGAGATCTAGTATTGAAGACAAAGAGAAATAAGAGTTGCGACCATCGTTAGGACAACTTCTAGCTGAAACACGAACCAAAAACTGAAAATATATAGATGATAAAACTGATCATTTTACTGAATCAAAATGTCGAAAGAACCAAGAGAGGAATCCAACAAGGAAAGAGAACTTGCCGACGCTACTCTACACAAACGTAAACTACGTTCACCATGTGCTGATGCTCACTACGAGGCGTATATTCTTCGATCACGATGGACGGTTGGTAATCTATACGCATCTAATCTGTACCTGGGACACATACATGTGAAGTACGTCCAAGATATTGACAGGCAGCTCAAAACCTGGTTACACTTTAAAGAAAGAGATCAACAGAAGCTTGCAAAGAGAGTGCTAGAACTAGAGGCATTGAAAAAACAGTCTTTCGAAAAATCCATGAGATTCATCGATGAAGAATGTCCTACTAAAGAGGTAGGTCGTTCCGCGCATAAAATGATATCCCGACATATCAGCCTTGAAGCAGCAAAACAAGATAATCCAATGAATGCTCCTTTGCATGGACTGCATTACCACGGACAAACAAAGCAACTACCGGATGTTTTCCCGCCAAAACATCCACTAGGCACAGAAAAAGCGCGCTCGCGTCCCAAAGCAGCTGACGTCAGTCTAAATCCTTTAAAGTTGCTTTTGCCCAACCAATCAGGACAAAGAAGAACCAAGTCTGGATATGTTTACCAGAAAGGATCTATTGCTCCTATACATCAACAAGTGATGTCGGGAAGATTTTCATCTTTGTCATCAAGGTGGAACAGGAGGCGAACCTCCTTATCTGCCAACCCACGATTTGGTGGCGTCTCGCATGAAAAGGGCGGGGGGAAGAAACTGGTTCCTAAATGGGTACCACTTGCTTTTAGACTGTGAACAAGCCGTGACAGGCTTGTATTGATTTATTAGTATAAAACAAACAAGATCAAATACTAGTGTTTCTGGTTTAAGCCTTATTTAAGTAGTGGTAATCAAGTCAGCAACATCTTAGTCGGAGCTTGCAATTTCAGTTCATTTATAATAACTATTTATTTATTAAAGTGCAAATGAACCCTTCGACAATACTTTCAGTACTGGTTTTGCATAAAGTAAATAGTTGATTGGTGTAAAATATTTCTTGATTTGAGTGATGCGTCTCTAAGTTATGAAGGTTTATACTTCCAATATGCTAATAAGTGTGACGTCAGGTATAAGGTATTTGAGTGTTTTTGTTGTAACTAGTAATACTAAATGCTGGCCATTTTGAAAATACAAATCTAAAATAGCTTTCATGTAAACCATGAGTAAAATAATGATGCTTTTTAGATACTGCTATGAACCAGTTCGATTTTGTATATTTAATTAAGCCTTAATAGACGTCACACTTATTAGCATATTGGAAGTATAAACCTTCACAACTTAGAAACGCATCACTCAAATCAATAAATATTTTACCATTCAACTATTTACTTCATGTAGAATCAGTACTGAAAGTATTGTGGAAGGGCTCATTTGTATTTTAACGTTTGATTTATGATAAATCATATGGCAGTGTTTGCTAAAGACATCTCAAACGCAATGGAAATTGCCTACAATCACGGATAGTTTCTTAGGATCTGTCACGCAACGTTTACCTCCCCACGAACGTTGGGAGGAAAAAGTTGCATGACAGACCCTTGTCACGTCTTCTGTATTCCTCCCTCTGCAAATACCAGTCAACTCTTCTAAATTCCAATTCGATCATCGAACGAGGAACACACTATCTATTGCAGGCTATTAATTGTTACCTTCAGAACAAAGTTCCATAGTATAGAAAGGATAGTATTTCTCATTTTTCCACGACACAAAAAACTGGATGTTCAAGAGCACAGACATTTATTCACATTGATTTCTTTATTCATCTAATCAATCATTTGGTTTCTGAAACCTTTATTTTTATGACATAGTGCCTAGATTGCATGTACTTAAACAAAATTATAAATTATGTAACTGAACACACACTACAAAAACTCTACTAGGATCTTGACCAAAATTGCATCTTTTATAGGCTGTCTAGTGCCTAGATTTCATGTACTTAAAAAAACTATAAATTATAAAACTTAACAAACACTATAAAAATTCTACTAGAATCTTATTCAGCTTTTCAATGTTCATGGCTAAGTTTGATGTGAAAGTGTCCCTTCTAAGCTACATATTTCAATGTGAGAACTGTGAGCAAACATCCAGCAGCAAAGCCGAGCCCAGTAGACCTGACTGCCATGCCACCTGACGCAGATACAAAACCATTATCCTCAATCAGAGTCTTGAAGAACGACACCGACTTCTTGGGCACACGAGTGCGTTCCGGTTCTGAGTAATTAATAGAGTGAAGTCCAAACGTTGCATGGTAACCTTCCGCCCACTCGAAGTTATCCATCAGCGTCCAAGCCATGTATCCTTTCAAATTGACCCCATCCTTGAGATGAGCCTTCAGAGCTTCGTTGATGTACCGTCGATAGAAGCTTATCCTGAAATCATCGTTAAGGCGTTCTTCTAGTGTCATGGTGTACTCTCCAGGAACCATGCAGCCATTTTCGGTGACATAGACCGCTGGGTTCTTGTAGTTCCTCTTGATAAAAGCAAGAAGCCGGCGCATTCCCCAGGGGACTACCTTGAAATCGTACACCCCCGTGACTTCCCATGAGCTATTGGTGCTGGTGTTGAAGTTCCCATCCTTGCGGAACTCTTGGGGTGTCGCATTTCTAGCATTGAAATCAAGGTATTCGATTAGCAATGAGTCGTAGTGATTTACACCAAAGAAATCTGCACTTCCTTTAACCATTTCTTTCTGCTCGGCAGTGAAGCTTGGGAAGCGATTTGGTATTCCACCAGCGGCGCTTTTCTTGGCTACATATTCCTTCACAACTGTAGGATAATCGCCGTCTACATAAATCGGGTGAGCAAATATACCAAGGTTAAACTGCATGTATCTTTCTGCTGCATCAGTATCTGGTTTACTGCTTGTTTTAGGCTCTCCCCAGGCACTGCTTAGTGCAAGTGAAATCTCTCCATCTTGACTCGGCTTGAACTCTTTAGCATACGTCCTGTATGCCGTGGCGTGCGCGAGGATCAGGTTATGCATGGTTCGGTACTGCAGGATGGACTGCTCAGTTTTATTGTTTATAACGCCTTTCATGTAGAATGGATGTCGTTCCATTATCACCAATGGCTCATTAATGGTTATCCACTTTTTTACCTTTGAACCAAAGTACTTGAAACACACTTTGGCATAGTCGTTGAAATATCCCACCATGGACTCGTTCAGCCAGCCACCGATGTCATAAAACTCGAAAGGAAGATCCCAGTGGTAGAGAGTAACGAGAGGCTCGATGTTGTTCGCTTTTAGCTCATCGAGAAGCTTGTTGTAGTAGTCAATTCCTGGTTGGTTTATCTTGTCAGCAGTTCCATTAGGAAGCACTCGGCTCCACGAGATAGAAAAACGGTATGCTTTAGCTCCATAGTCCTTGAGGATTTTCACGTCTTCCTTGTACTTGTGGTAGCTATCAGCAGCAACATCAGCATTCTGGTTTTTAAAGAGGAAAGGCCTTTGATGAGTCAACACATCGTAAATACTCAGTCCTTTCCCATCAGCGTTCCATCCTCCTTCGATCTGGAAAGCAGCTGTCGAAGCTCCAAATAAAAAATCTTTGGGGAACTTTCCATAGAGAAAGGCATCTCTTTCTGGTTCGCCTGAAGCAAGCACGAAAAGACAGACAAGAAAGAAAAGAATCATGGCTTCAATCTTCGCTGTCTAGTTTATAATATTTGTTCAATATTTTAAGCCAGCCCATCATGTATTAGAGCACCGATTCAGTAGGAGCGTGATAATCTGATTGGTTAGTTTTATTTGAGGGGTCTGACGCCAGCATGAACGAACACAAGCGTGACACRACTGACAAATGAAAGGCCTGCGAGTAAACAAACCGTGTTTTCCCGCAAACAATGCAAGGAAAAGAACTAGTGTTATGGGACGAGGGCTCTCGGTACGAGCTCCGGGATCTTTATTCTACTCTATTTTCTCTGTGTATCGAACTAATTACATGAGCATTATTTATGATAGTTTTATGACATGTGTCAGTCTCTAATCAAAATAATAATATCGTTGAATCATGATTGGCTAGAGGAATAAGTAAATTCTTGAGCGTGATATCTTAATAACCGGAGTAATACGAGTGAAAATCTTGGAATTAAACATAGTTTAAACTAAAGTTAATATATGAATATATTGTAAATGTATAGAAAAGGCTATGACGAATATTCCTATCATAAGATTTAAAAGAATAGTGCTAAAATAACTGAGCAAAGGGGTAAAAAGTGTGTAGGGCGTAACCAGAGGTAATGGGAGGAGCTAAGGTGTTTACTTGTGAATTCAATGCATACCATTATCTAAACTTGTGCGTGATGGTAGCCTTACTGAAATCTAATATCATAGTTAATGGAGTGGAATGGTTTGGAAACTCCATAGAACAAAGCTATTGTTTTGCCTTTGATGTTGAATCGTACCATCACGTGTTACTGACAGTGCACAATGAACCAAAGCAAGTATGGCTGAAAATGCTCATTTCCTTATTATTTTCATGTATGAATACTTTGAAAGTAAAAACTTTTATTCCATATACAAAAACCATGCGAATAAATGTTTCCGCGCAGATACAGTTAACTTACTAGATGATAAATAAGGCCCCGTCCACACTATGCCGGATGAATTTGGATCCGCAACTTTCACACCGAAACTAAAAAAAATTTTTCCGTCCACACATGAAAACGGATAAAATGTTTCGCGTCCACACTAGTCCGACGATCAGAGGCGGCAAAAACGCTTCATTGCACATCTGAGCATGTGCATCGAACCTGGAATCGAGCCTGCGGTGAATTCTTAGCCTTCCCGCCATGTTCCCATGACAATCATGACGTCATCGTAGTCGAAAAATTTCGGATACGAAATGTTCTTCGTCCACACTAATAGCCGGCGACTTCAAATTGTTCCACTCTGGAGACCGTATTCGAAAAAAATAGTTTTCGGTGAAGAATTGTTCCGGATTCGCCCGGACTAGTGTGGACGGTAGGCCTAACCGAGTAAATAACAATTCGGATTCAAATTTATCCGGCATGGTGTGGACGGGGCCTTAGAAAGCATTAAAAAGGGCAATTTCATTTTCAATAAATAATAATATTAATCATATAGGATTAATTAACAAATAATACATATTTTAGAACGACTTTTAAGGGTAAAAAACTTTTCTATTCCCTAATACTGTGGACAAATGGAGAAACTTTTCCTTCACTGTTCGTCATATGACAATGGATAAAGACGAACAAAAACATAGAATAGGTTTCCTAACCATTCCGCTCCATTAACTATACTTATATCGATATTTTTATATAGCTATAAATTGATGGTTATCTTATTTTCATACGATACTGCAATGGTAATTAGAAAACTTATTTTCATTTTATTTATTTAAAAAACTTTTCTATTCCCTAATACTGTGGACAAATGGAGAAACTTTTCCTTCACTGTTCGTCATATAACAATGGATAAAGACGAACGAAAACATAGAATAGGTTTCCTAACCATTCCACTCCATTAACTATACTTATATCGATATTTTTATATAGCTATAAATYGATGGTTATCTTATTTTCA
This sequence comes from Actinia tenebrosa, assembly GCF_009602425.1. Next base: position 114,720 of record NW_022260267.1, on the reverse strand, counting down.
TACGATACTGCAATGGTAATTAGAAAACTGATGTCTAGCTTAATAAGTCTGTAAAAATAATCATTTTCTCTCTCATAACACTAGGAACCAGTGAAAACTTCGAAAAAATCCATGATTGTAGAATGTTATCACTTGGTGCCACTTTTCATTTTTATCTTATTTCTTATCTTTTTTAAATTTATTATTATGTAGAAATGTTTAAAGTTGATACATCGGTTGCATGACGACAAGTCAGTTTCAGAAAGTAAACATTTGTTCACACTTTCCAATCGTCTCTAATTAAAACCCGCCTGATATAACATGTTATAACAGGTCTCTGATAAATTTAATTAAACTATTTTAACTCGTAGATTGCATATCCCGAGTTATTTAAGTTTAAGCAGATGTTTTTATGACAATTTTTGAAACATGGGTGTTGTTTTTTGCGAAGCAAATGAACATACCATTGTGGTGAAGAAAGCCTCAAACAACAGGCAAAGCTACTCATGATGACATTTTAATCACATGGGCTCACAGACAAATCAAGACTCATGATACACGAAGCCAGCTGTGCACACTTCTGTTACCTAGGTAGGGTCATGTCTTTACATTATACTATACACACTTAATAGTTCAATATTTAAGATCTTTTTTTTTTGTATACGTCTACACATATTACTACTTTTAAATTATTAGGWTTAACAGTTTATTCATCTGAGACTGTACACTTTACAAAGTGCTGATGGTAATACCTTCCATAGTTTAGGAGCTGCAAAAGCAAAGGTGCGATTGCACTCAGAGTTTTTTTAATCATCCTAGTTCTTTATTTAAACAATTGTCGATTTAAGTTGAGTTGTTATGGATTATTCTAAGTTGATATATAATATCATCTGTTAACAACAGTTTCTTGCACAGGTTTGGTTTTGTTAGGATCCTCTTTCTCCTGCAACTCAGGATCTACCACAGGGTTCCCAGTCCTAGCATTGCATTTCTGCAAACACTTATCAAGTCGTTTAAGGAATGTGTCCACATCATCCTTGGTCATCCCAATAGCACCAGCAGCCGTCATGTAAGCACAGGGGTACTCATTGGAATGTGAACCCCAGTTAGGAAACTCATAACCATTGATAACTTTGGTTGTTCCAGGAGCAACGACCCTGTGGACAACACCCAATTTCATGAGTAAGTCCACCAGGCTTTGCTACGTCAATAAGAATGTAATAATAATAATATATATGAAATATCACAATATGTACCTTGCTCCTGAAACACATCTTGTGAATAGCATGGAACCAAGTTGTGTAGTGCCACGTGAATCTTCAACTATACTGCTGTATGTACTAGTATGACTCAGGGATATTGCTATAAATATCATGGATAACTATTAATAGGCTATTAATTGTAAGTAATAGCATGAAGTGATAAAGATTAGTATGGTGATTGAAGTGAAGATGATAACTGATGGTAATTATGATGATCATGATGATATTGATGATGGTGATAATTATGATAATGATGACTGATGATAATGAGAGAGATGCTGATGCTGACATTGATGATGATGATAATGATGGATGAGAGAGATGCTGATGATGATACTGATGATGATACTGACGATGATGATGATAATGATGGATGAGAGAGATACTGATGATGATGCTGATGATGATACTGATGATGATGATGATAATGATGGATAAGAGAGATGCTGATGATGATGATGATAGTGGTGATATGACAATGGTGGCAGTGGTGTGAGGATAATGGTAATGATGATGAAGATGATGGTAATGATGATCATTGATGAAGATGATAATAATGTGGACATACCTAACGAGATTGGATTATGTTTAGTTTTCAATAATCTTTCACTATGTTGACCAGCCACTTTTGATAATCCTTCAGATAGGTAGGAAAATACTTCCTGGAAAAAAGGAAATAAACAAATGAACAAACGAATCACAGTTTTACTTCTCATAACTAATCCCTCGCCTGAAACCCCCCAAAAATCTTTAAGATTAGGAGAATATGATTTTAGGACAGAAAAATCTTTATTTTAGGAATGATTAGTAAGTACCTTTCTTTCCTTTAATAACTTTTCATATCCATCTGCTCCAAGAGATAATAGTGTTATGAACATGTCGATAGAGGGTGTGGCTGATGCACGACCTAGAGGGGGCAACAGATTAAAAGCAAGATTAACTGACACAACACGCTTGTTTATTTTGACTATAGTCAAGTATGACAAATAAAAGCACAATGTCAAGAATAATTCTTGTAGTTTTCATGTTTTTAAACTTTCCTCTATCTTTTCTTTCCCATGCACTTTGCCACTTAGCAAATAGAACTTTATACAAACTTAAAATAACACTCAGTATCGGGCCACGTTTGGACAGAATGAATTGGAACTTGCATTTTGACAAGCAATGTTGAGCCAAAAATGAGGTATGGCCAGGCTTAAACTAATTTGGCTGATGATAACTGGTGACTTAAGTACTGCATATATGTGGATATTAATTGCTTCACATCACTAGCCCAACAACTCATCTCTCACCTGGATAATTCTCACAAACTTTGTCGATGAAACTTTTATCAAAACCAGCAATGACAGCTCCTCCTACAGGAACCATGAAGTTTTTATCTGTACTTTGCACAAATGCATCTACACGACCAATACGTGATGCCTGGAAATGAAATAAGGAAAACAGATCAATGAGTCATTAATAAATAATAAAAATAAATAAAATAAATAAATGGGATCTAGCAGTGGCATTTCTACAGAGTACCTATTCATCCACTGTCATTCCAATTGGAATTTAGGAGTYGATTTTTGCAGAGGGAGGAAAGCCGGGGAACCCAGAAAACCCTTGAAGCACAGGAGAGAACCAGCAAACAACTCTACTCACATATGACACCGAGCTCAGCGGGACTCGAACCCGGGTTGCATTGGTGAGAGGCGAGCGCTCACACCACTACGCCACCTGTGCTTCCCATTAGCATTCCCAGGTCCCAACATCATTACCAGTAGTACCAAGATAAAAAAAATTGCCAAAAAATATTTATTAAATATTTATGCCAAGCGCATTATAATAATAAGATATGTTAACCACAAGGTTATCTAACATATGGCCCTCAATTGATTCTGAGATTGAATTAGAATTTGGAATTGTTGATTTTTACGGAGGGAGGAAACCTTGACGGACCCAGCCAAAAACCCTTGTTGCATAGGAAAGAACTGAAAACACATCAAACACATCAAACAAACCACTCGCATACCAAAGCTTAACAGCATAAACCACCCATGCTATCCATAATATGCATTATGATGATATATCCACAGGTACAGAGAACAATAGGCTCAACTGACTATCATAATCATACCTGTTGGATAAGATGCATACATTTTGAGGATTGTATACCATAAGCATTGTTGACGACATGTGGAATATCTTGCTCTTTGCACAGCTTGGCTACCTCTTCTAGCCTTTAAAATATCAATTTTCATGATATAATGATAATTCATAGCCAAGAATCACTCTTGCTTAAAAAAAGGCTTCAAAAATTTTGTGTCCAAAACAATGTTTTGGATCCCAATTTACTTTTTCCCCATTTCTGACCACTGTCATTATTGGTAATAAATATGGATATGTAGCTCAAATAAAGATTATAAAGTTATTATAAAATAATGGTTATGAATCTCGCGTTCTGATTGGTTGGAATTGCATGCTTTATGAGGGCACACAGCATGCCTGTGCACTAATTTGTATTTTATAAAAGAAATAAAAAACTTGCTTGCTGTGCTGTGTGTAATTATAAAGCACTTGGGGATTGTCAGAACACTCGAGAAGTGTCGAGAAGCACTCCGCTACTCATCGTGCTTCTTCTAACACTTCTCTTGTGTTGATCTGCCAACCCCGCGTGCTTTATTACTGCACACAGTATGCGCGCACGTTTTCTATTTCTTCATTATTCTCAATAGAATAACACATGCTCTGAAATGGAAAAATATTATCCTTTAGGTGTTTATTTGACAATCTTTGGAATACACAGTCTTCTTTGGTACAATATGGGTCCAGAATTGAAGAATTAATGCACCATCTCTGGTTAATAAATGCAGTACTGTTATGGTAAGTCATTTTAAAAATAAAAATATATAATTCATTACCTGTCTGGTACTCTAGGTGCAAAGCAGCTGGTTGTCGTCATGACACAAGCTATGGCCTCACATCCTAACTCCTTTATTTTTCTTTCCAGTGCAGCCAAGTCTGTTGTCAATTCATCTTCATTCAAAACATTTTCAATAATGACCGGAATGAAACCTGACCACAGAGGAAAATAGAAGTAGGAAATGTAGTTAGCAGCATGTATGTTTGTATATGAGGGAGAGGTTAGTAAGAACCCATCCAGGTATTGTGCTAGGATATTTCAATATTTCATGTATGTTTGTATCATGAGGGAGAG
>NW_022260267.1:92573-109650 GCF_009602425.1 Actinia tenebrosa | reverse complement strand
GAACCCATCCAGGTATTGTGCTAGGATATTTCAATATTTCATGTATGTTTGTATCATGACGGGGAGGTCGTAGAAACCCACCCAGGGTTAGCGCTAGGATATTTCAATTTTTGTCCTGGAACCCATCAATAAAAWTTTTTTTTTTCGGGGAATTAAATACAGTGGATTCACATTAACTTAAATCTGCCAGGGAAAAGGTTTAAAATAATGGGGGTCGGAGGAAAATACATCCATGGTGAAATATTTTAGTGTCATGCTGACCCAAGTCCATGGGACATGGCACCAAATTTAAGATATCCCTGGCTCAAGTTAACTTAAATTAGCCAGATCAATYAACTATATATCTACTGCCGGTAATTTAACCCCACATGTTCTATGATAATATACCTGCTGTTATCATACTCTTAAAGCAAGACTTCTGGTCAATCCTCGGCCATATCACATACTTGGCCTCTGGTCTTTGTTGCCGAAGTGTAAGTAAAACCATCACTAGACCCATGCCTGTTGCTAAGGGTAACACTGCACAAGATGTTGCTGATTTTACTCCTTTGAAGGCAAATATACGTTTGGCATGAAAATGATATAAAACCTATGGAAAGTTTGGAACGCCAATTCGACTGATCCATCGGAAAGGTATGGGTATTTTCTGTAAATACACACTATACTCTCCTGAGCCACTCCCCACCCTTTGGAAGTGATGGTATACCCAGGGGGGTACTCTTGCCCGTTTAGGGTAGGAATGTGCCGCTGAGCCCACTGAACCTGACCCTGTTCCAGAGTAAAATCCCTGAAATTCATACCCTGTTCCAGAGCAAGATCGCTGAAAATCCTACCCTGTTCCGGTATTGCAATAATGGATACCCTGTTCCAGAGAGGAGAGAGCATGATTTATATACCCTGTCCCAGAGCGAGCACGATTTTATATACCCTGTTCCAGAGTAGAATCGTTGAAAACCATACCCTGTTTGGCGACATGTACCCGTATAGCCAATATAGGGGAGTACCCGCCCCCTGGGATGGTATATGGCATATGGATATTTTTTTGACTGGTGTTATATTTATATACATATTTATAGTTGTACTAGCTACACACCTGTCATCTTTATAAGATCAAGAACCATAGAGTTAGTTAGAGTCATAAGTAGCGATGACCCAGCTGCCTTGGGTTGAATAGCTGTGATATCACCTGACCGTCCAATACCATGGCTTAACCTGCAATCCACAGTGTTCATCATCAACAAAAACCTTTCCTGAGATAGTGAACATAGTGCATCATGGTCTAGCTTGGTTACACCATCGTTTGTAAGTTTTGCCTGATATGGCGTTGTTTGAGATTCCTAAGATACTGAACATATTGCATCATGGTCTAGTTTGGGTACAACATCTTTTGTAAGCTTTGCATCATATGGTGTGGTTTGTACCCAATCTAGACCMCAATGCATCCTGTTAATTAAACTCAGAAAAGACCTAGGTTTTGTTTGAGTCATGATTCATTTAATAGACAAAATATTATAATGACTAACCTGAAATGCCTCTTGGCTACTAATGCAGAAGCTACTCTTCCCTCTCTCTCGCCAGCTCCAACATTACCTGAAAATAATTGAAGCAATACATGAAATATAGACCAAACTTGTTTTGTAAATAAATAGACAATCAAGTTCCTGAGTTCTAACCTGGAAAGTTGTTACTGTCCATGATTGACAACTCCTGCAGCAGAAATTCAATTTTCGAATCGTCCCAGCCATTGGATGGTAATTTTCTCTGAACAAAATCATACAAAATGAGGTTACATTGTACACATAATCATGACCGGCTCGATGCCATAGAGATACATGCATTTTACGTGATAATATGCATGTGTCTTCATGACATGATCTCTCGCACTAGCTAGCTGCATTGATGTGACTGTTCAAGTTACTAGTCTAAAATTCCCATAATCTCAAGTAGAAATTAAATCTTATAGCCCTTTGATGTCACTGTAAGGTAACAAACTGTCCTTACTCATAGCATCAAAAAATTCTATCATGATTTTTAATGAATTACAATCCATATGTTAGTCATGTGATTAAAACTCAAATGATCCCTGCAGTCCATTTCACTTCAAATTCATCAAAGATTATCTCATTCAATGCTGAACTTAAACACTCTCAAAAATCAACTATTCGATACTTACGTGCTCAAGGAAGACTCTAATTTCATTCTCAATGGTTTTTCTTGCATTTTGACCCTGATTAACGTAGTTTTGAGGGATCAACCGAGCACACAGGCCAAAGTTGGTCGAATTCATGGTCATATAGCAGGGCCTTCTGGTGTTTTTATAGTTTGAAGGCTCGTACGTTGGGAGAATTTGCACTCTAAACATGTCCAAAACAAAAATACTACCTTTTCTCGCCCTAAAGATGCTTATTTTGAAACTTTTAAAGCCGATTAGCCAGATTTCTCATTAATAATCTAGCTTTTATCCTCTTTTTATTCAAATTCCTGATCATTTTGCTTGGATTTATTTTCCTAGTGGAGCAGGTCCATAATTTTTTTATTTTTATTAAATCTTTAAGAAATTCTGAAATAAAAATTAATATAAATTGAACTGGAGACTGTTATAAGTTTTGGTAATTTCAAAGGCATTTTTGGTCATTTTGAGGGTAGAATTTTTTATATTTTTGTTAGAAATGACGAAATATTTTCTGATCAAGAGTTCACTTCTCCTCTTGTTGAGCGGGTCAGTATGGAAATGAGCTGGAAGGCAACTCAGGACTGAGAAGGTTGTAGTTAATTTTTGGCCAAATGTCGAACTAAAACCTTTAAAATGGCTGTTTTAAGGCAAGGAAGTGTTATCACGGCCACAGTGGAGCAGTCTTTAGGTAATTGTCTTCTGGTACACTTCAAGCACAGGTCGAGAACGTTTCGCGGGATTTTATTTGATGAAAAAAACTCTGTTGTTCAAAGGTAAAAATTCTAGTTAAAGTCAGAAGACACTATTCTAATTCTGTTATTTTGTTTCTACTTTCTTATCAATACTTTTAACCAGTAACTTTTGGCTTCATAAACTTGTAGAGGGGTTTAGATTTTCCGTTTCTTATGTCTGTGATTTTTAATGTCGTTTAGAGCAACCATTACCAAGCAGAGTGATGATCACAAGTTGATGTCCAACAAAAGCTCCCTTCCTCTTGGAATGGCTATAGTTTCTCCATCTAAACAGCCATATTCAAGCTTGAGGAATCGAATTTACTATAACACAACTTCAAAACGATTTAGTGGGTCGAATTCAAAAAGTAATGGATCTAAAAACTCAGAAAATAAAGGACATTCTCAGACTTATTCAGGGTCATCTGGGAAGGACACTGTAAATTGTAGAGAAAGCTCTGCACAGACTCACAGAAAACCAGGGCAAGATGGGCTGAATAAGCTAGATACAAGACACAGCTCACGTTCATTTAGACAGCGATGCAAGAATGCTACCAGTGAAGGAAATGGCTTGAAAAGAAAAGCAGAATATGAATTGGAAGGATCCAAGCCTACAAAGTCAAGATCAAATGTTAAAGAGACCACATCAACTGTCAACTGGAATAGCTCTAAACATGTTTCTCACACTCAACAAAAACCTTCCCCAAACAATTCAACCAGGAGAAAGATTATAGTAGTTGGTTCAGAGTCAAGTAATAAGTCAGATAGCACAGAAAATGAACAAACACTATTTCCTTGTGAAGAACAGTCAGAGACAACTGGTATTAATGCAAATGACATAAATACCACAAGTACTTTATCTTCTGTAAGGCAAAATCTTTTCCCACCAGAATATGAATTGAAGACTAATAATGTTTTCATTAACGACCAGACAGAAATACAGGGAATGAAAGAATGTGTTATGGACAGTGGAAGTGACGGTGCTGTAGATTTCTTTGGTAGTCTTGGACTTGGTAGCGCTTGCCATGACAGAGATGATGGTAATGAGTATGTAGATAGTAATGCTAGCTGTTCTTCTAATGAACAACTTGGTGAAAGGCCTGATCTTGAGGAAGAAGAGAAAGATAGCTTAAAGAATGAAAGCGAAGAAATTGGTCCCCATGAGGATGAAACTTATTATGAGGCTAAAACTGAAGGAGCTTATGACAAGCAACAATCTCTAACTCCCACAAAGAAATCAGCTAGAATCAGTGCGAAGAGAGCAATACTGGAGCAAAATTTGTCAAATTATAATGATGACAATACTATTTGGAGTATCTGGGGAGGTGCACCATCACAGAAAGAGAAAGATCAGCAACATTCATTGGAAACCGAGGTACCCGTTGATTCCCCAGAAAGCCTGCCAGAAATTGTACATGTAGATGTCAGTGAAAATGGCTCGTCAGCCAACAATATACCCTTGTGTTCAACAGGGAAAACCAAGGGACCAAGAATGAAGCAAACTCCTGTTCGAGCAAAGGTACACGTCTGAAAACCAAGGGACCAAGAATGAAGCAAACTCCTGTTCGAGCAAAGGTGTCCAATAATGTGTGCRTCCCAGAGAAACAAGTGTCTGTAGGGAGCATTGTATGGGGGAAGGTCCATGGGCACCCTTGGTGGCCTGGGCGGGTATTAGCTGTCAGTGGAAACTTTGGAGAAGGAAGTGAAACCACAAAGCATGCTCATGTGACATGGTTTGGGTCAAATACAAGCTCTATCATGCCTGTTAATGAACTACAGCACTTTGTTGCTAACTTTAAAAGACGACATAAGAAAACTAAGAAAGGTTGTTATCGCAAGGCGGTTAGACAAGCACAAGATATGCTTCAAATCATGGGAGAGGAATTCTAAGCATTATGCCAAATTGATTCCCCAGCTRTAATTGAGATTAAAAACATCTTGGAATTAAAATTATACAGACTCTTAAATGAGACTCAACGATGATTTCCATTCAAACCTCAAACAATCAATCCATGAATAATAAGACAAGGAATAAACCTTGTTTATCTTTCATGTTTTTTGTCATATAAATAGCAGTGTAAATAATGAAAATATTATTCATCCTATAGTTATATTTCCAAAGAAGTGTTTTCTTACATACAGAGAAATGTTAAGTGCTTGACCTTTTAGGTGTGAATATCCTACTTCTAAGAGAGAATATTGAGTTTCTGATGTGTTAACATTATTTTGGCAATACCTCTGTCTTTAACTAAGTATTACAGGTTTTTTGTGCTGTTTGTCGTATATAGTTGTTGTTTCATATGTTATCAATCTGATTTAAACTTTTAACTTCATGGTATAATATCGCAAGAATAATTTGGTCTTTGTTGGCTGTTTTATTTCAACCAAGGTGACTTAAAACAGTACAGAATTGATGGTCAACAGACCATGTAAAACAACCTACAAACCTCATGTTCCAAGTGYTAAAATATGTAAATTGACCAAACTAGCTTGCCCATGTAAATTCAACAGTTTTTCAGGAAATTTGTAAACTAGGTTGAATTGTTTTACAACGGATGAAAATCAAATCAATCTCCTACAGCATGGAATTGATATCGAGGTATTACACGTAGGTAGTACTTGTGAATTTTTTAAATCAATGTTTGAAAATACAAAAACAAAATGTTTACATTTTACAGGATTTATAAACTCAGAGAATCCATCTGACCAGTAAGATATCTACATTATAGAATAATGTCAKGAAGATACCCCAAAAATACTAGTAAAAGATTGCCTCTTGATGTAAAATATAGARATTTGTTGATGAATCATGCAATTCTCTTCTAGAATTGAAAATGAAGCCTTGAAATCATCAACTATGTTATGAATTATAGATAAAAAGAAACTGAAATCAATGTTGTATTATTATTTATTATTAAGAAATAAAGTTGAATCTTGTTTAGAACTAAAGAATTTTATCTCATAATGTGGATAAAAGAAAAGAAATTTAAAAGCAGAAATTTGACTCGGTGATGACAAAGAAAAGGTATATTTAAGTATACAGCTGCACACCCAAATTATGATTTTTTTTGCTCTAAATTTTTATRTATTTTGGAGTAACTTGATGATATGGTCTTTACTAGTAAGTACTACACTAAACCTTTGAATTTTTTTTTTGCAGAAAAATAAGCAAGAAACAGAACAAATTATTCACTTTAATGGCTTCACCCTGATTGTATTTTGAATGAATAAAATTGGAACTAAAACATTTGAAAGGGATATATATCATTTACTGCACGGTACTGGAAATATGTTTTTTTCCTTTTAATACCTTTTTTCTAGGTTTTGGATTTAAAAGAGTCAGTACTTAGAACCTTATAAGTACCAAGAACCTAGTAAACAGAAACTAGAACCAAAATAAATGTAAACATTATAGTCTGTGTTTAATTTTTCACCGATCAAAACTAAGTAATAAGTCTGTCTCTAAAAGACAAACAAGAACCCTATGACAGCAGTACAAAATTAATGGAGAATTTTAGGTATAGTTAATATTCTGTCATTTGAGCTTCTTTCAATGTAATCTGTTTCTTGCACTGGGAAATCATAGTCAACTCAACATTACTGAATATTACTTAATCATGAGCTACAAGAATTGTGGGGTTTTAAATAATACAAAAGATCCTGTCTTTGAATGGCTTTTGGTCAAATTAACAAAGCTTTTCCTACATTCATCATAAACCATCGAAAATTTACAGATGATGAATCAATGATAATTTTTGACTTTTAATTAGCAAGCCAAGCAATATTTTATTATTTCTACTATTGATACAACCATYGTGTTTCTTCAAGCAAACTTTAATTAAAGGTGTTGAATGTTGTCATCTTTGGAAATTTACGGAATAGCCACCAGTGTTGGGATCCTGCTGCATTTGGAAGTTTTCTGTTGATAGTCCRAAGGGTTTGAGGAATACGTTTCCAAGGTCTTTCAGTTTGCCTAAAGAATAAACAGTAAGAAAGGAAGTAAGAAAATTTTATTTTTGTTTATTATATAGATATTGATGAAATACCAGGTTTTCTCTAGTGTCGAAAACTTGATATCTTTCACGAGTGGAAGATACCATATCTTTCACACGTGAAGATATCGCTGTTGAATCGGCTTGCTATTTTAATAAAGAATTTTTGAGCTTTTGTTTTATTTAAATTTCATCTATATCTATATAATAAACAGAACATTCTCGTGTTCAATTTAGATATCTCACTCGTTCGCTGCGCTCACTCGTGAGACATCAATTGAACACTTGAAGACAGAATTAGTATCTCCGCGCGCCCATGTAATATCCTCTATGTACTTATTAATGTACATGTAGCCTTTTAAGGTCAATGCATTTAAAACTAAAGGTCAGAAAATCAGAAATCAGAAAATCAGAAAAAGAAGGCAAAAATCTATGTGTTATCTGAGCACAACGATGGTTAAACTACAAACTCAAATCTAAATAATACACCAAAACCAGAATGATTCTAAACCTATTTTTTTTCCTTTTATAATAATAATTTTATTATAATTATTTGGCAAAACATTCTTTTTTCTTTGGTGAGTTGTTATTTCTATATTTTTCAGTCAAAGCTGTTGTTTTCATAGCTGATCAAATTAATGAACTGAAAAAAGAAAATGTCATGATAGGAAGAAACTGGTCATAAATTATTGGTTGGTTCTCCAGGCACAAGAGGAACTGCCAACATCAGCCAGAATATCAGCTGTTTATGATTCAGTACAGTTTTGCATGGCCTTGGAGTCAATGCCATTCACTAATTATAACAATTAAATTCTCAAAATCCTTAACTTACCCAACATTTCTTCTTTTAGTTTTTCATGTTTTATTTTGATTTGGTCAGGAAGTCGCTATAGAGACAATAAAAACAAGGTACATATTTATATCCCAATTTYAAAACTACTTGTCTGTGTAAGGAGCACTTCTTTGAGGTTTGCTCCACACTCATCTCTACGTTACATATTCAACTCAAAAGCTAATTTTTTATAGAGGGTCGAAAACAGTTACCCTCATAGCACAGGAGAGAACAACACATAAAACCAGCATAAACCACATGTGATTCAGTTGTGTCTCGACCCAATGACCTAAGGCTTGAACTGTACATTTTAGTAGTGTATACCACACATGTCAGCATCATTTTTTTTACCCCTCTCTACATTATTAAATTACTTTTTTGCTAAAATGGTGATTCAAATAGCTAAAGCCATCAATGCTTGAAGGAAGGAGGAGTTGAAGCAAGTGTATGATATAACAGTATTCTAGCTTTTCTCCCAGTGTACCACTGAACAATGCATCATACTCTACCAAGCTGCCATCACCTATAGGTCATTCTTAATATATAATTATGTTACTTACCCTCAAAGCCTCTCTTGCAGGTATGCAGGATTTGTCAATCTCAAACACTTTTTGATAGTCTAGATCAAGAGACAAAATACATTACRATAAAAAGCAATGATTACAACAGCCATCAAATACCAAGTTATTATTCTACAATAAACACTAGTTTATAAAATGTAGAAAACCAGAAATATTGATCAGAGAGCTATCTTCCATTCTGTTCCCCTTATAAACAAGCTGTGACATCATAGTGAAATAGGGCAATTATRAAGTGCTCACACATTTGTGAAACAGTACTAAAATATTTTGCACTAAATAGTAAAAAGTAGTGCAATGTCTATTGTTTTATCAGTACTAATAATTAGTGAACAATTAATAATCAGTACTAGTCATAATTATAGCACTGTTGTCATGGGTACGTATATTGTTTGCAGCTAAATCAATCATGAAGAAGTAGAAAACGCGTGCGCGTGCTGTGTGCAGTCATAAAGCACGCGGGGATTTAAGAACACGAGAGAAGTGTTAGGAGAAGCACAATGCGTAGTGGAGTTTTTTTTTTTTTATAAAATGCAAAGGGCACGTGTGTGCTGTGTTCTCTCATAAAGCACGTGCTCCCAACCAATCAGAATGCGAGGTTTATAACAGTTATTTTATAACTACATTTATAAAACACCTCCTTGTGTCATCAATTATCACTGACGTGTCTTTTGGGACCTTGTAAATTTGTGTTTCACCGAAGATTGGTAAAGTGCAAGAAGATGAAGGAAGGCCCTAAAAATGGGCTAAAGGAGACGTCTATGGTAGTCAGACTTCATTTGTTATTACCTTCTAATGCCTCTTCTAGCTGGTCTTCATGTTCATAGCACTGTGCTCTCCTTAGTCGTGCCTTCAGGTATTCAGGATTTAATTCCAGGGCTAAGAAATAACATCCCAAAATAATAATGAGAAATTCTTGATGCTTACTGTATTTACTGTAAATTCTAAAAGTATTACCAAAAAGGCTAATATACCCCTGTTTACCTTTTGTTGAGTCTTGTATGGCATCCTTGTACAATTCCTGTAAAATAATTTTTTGTTATGATATAAAAATATATTTAGAGATCAGTTTGTTGGATGGATAGTCAACTGATGGATGAATAGTTGAATGGATAGATGGATGTAATATTTTACAATAAGAGGATAGGCTTCAGCTTAGAGACCTCTAGCTTTGTACTGTACACATTTATTTCGATAAGAAATAACATAAAAAATCACATTGAAAATATCAAAGTATCAAGTAATTCACGGATAAATTAAAGATTTACAGCTTGTACAATGTATAATATAATTTAATTTTTGTTGGTATCTGTTATGGAGTATGTACTTTCTAAGTTACTGTAAATTAAATTCATGGAAATGATGAAAAACATGGAAAAAGTTCAATTGGACAACATTATGCTCACRGTAAAGAGGTCTTACCATTTTGACTAGACATGCCGCTCTATTTGAATAAAATATAGCTTTATCTGATTTGAATTCTGGAGGACACGTCCTAATGGCTGTTGTGTATAGCTCTCTGGCCTCAGGATATTCTAGGAAATAATCAAAATATTGTGATCAGAGCTTAATTTATAATATTTTCCATCCAAATAACATTAGGGTCAATTTTCATAAATGTTTCCATAACTTATACTACAGTAAATATTTGAGTTATTGGCCAAACAAAATGATTTATATCATCAAAACATTCAAACTTTTAAAAAAGGTCTCTATCATTGCAAGCTCACCGTTTGTCGCGCTTTAATGCAAAGGTATGGCTACCTTTCAAGATGGCGCAGGGAACCGTGAAGGGGGAATATTGGACCCAAGAGCCAGAGGTGAGAGGCAAGATCGTTGTCACCCTTTTATCCTCGATTCACCAACATTAATCCTCAAAGAAATTTACCTGATTTTTTGAAATATTCATTGCCTTTTGTTTTATATTCTTGAGCTTTTTTTTTTCTTTCCTGTAAAGACATTCAGTGCAGTGATCATTGATATAATTTCAAGCAAGATCAGTAAATATATCTAAACTGTGAACCATCCTGCTGCTGCCCGTGCCGATACATATATACGTTATAGAGGGTTTGCATAGGAAAACAAATAAACTCGAGTACAATAATTCAGAATTTATAGGTTCAATAAATGTTTTGAAAGTTTTCAAAATTGGATGGGTCTTTAGGCAAGTCCAATTTGAGAACTTTCAAAACATCATGCATATCTGTAAGTTCCGAAATTGTCAAAAAGATCGTGAGATTTTTTGTTTATAATACATTCAACAAAATTGAGCAACTTAATTGCGACTCTACAGAGTACAATTTGGGATTTAATTGTACTCCTCTTGTCCAATCAGAATCGAGTAATATTGTTGAGTGTATTATAAGATTACATAATCAGATCAGATGTGTCTGTGTACTGGATTATCAAGTTTAATAAATATATTATCAGATACTAATATCATTACTTTCAAGCAGTAGAATGTCTGTAAGTAGATAATATGTTGGTATTAYGATATTCTTTGTTTGCAATAGACGTCATAGCGGCCATGTTGGAAGAATTTGACAAAAGATTTTTCAATGAATTCTTTTGTTATATCTTCCAACATGGCGGACATCCYTTTTGTYATTGTGCTCTCTTGGAATTGATTGCAAACCAAGAATTGATATCTCATTAGTAGGATCATATGTCAGTGAACAACTATTGGCGAGAACAACAAAAAACCTATCCAAAACGAAAACGGAAGTAAAATTAATCACATTTTCACATATAATGACTAGCCTACCTCTTTCTGTTCTTCTGACAGTGGTTGTTCAGGTTCCAAATATTCATCTATATTTTCTTGTTCACTATTATTTTCTACAGTCCCTTCTTTGCCAATCTTATCATTTGTTTTTTCGTTCAAGTTCATGTCGTCAACAGCATCTACGAAACTGTCCGACTCTTCATCACTCGAATTATTTACTTCATTTGCACTCTTTTCATCTTCTTTACTTGAATCTTTATTCTTTGCTTCTTCTAGTTCTGTTTCTTTTCTTTTTTCCTTTAATTCTTGAGACAATATTTCTGGATTTGGACATTTTATTTCTGTCTTTCCTCCTTCTTCAGACGCCATTTTGAAACTGAGCTACAATGCATGCTGGGAAGCCTACAAAGGAAACCCAAAAGTTTACCCAAAAAGAAATGCCTTGTCATAAAGCTTTGAACTATGAGTGTATCGTAAAAAATTAAGAAGGGGAAAAAGAAATCACTCCGTTGATCAAAACGTTAAATAAAAGTTATAAAAATCAAAGGAATCTTAATTAAAATTATATTTGTTTGGGCTTCCTGTGTTATCCCCAGGCMTTATGAACCGCGCTGTTTTTCTGAACAAAGTTAGAAAAAAAGTCAAACGTCGTGACGAGAAAACATCTTTATATATAAAAAAATCCTTATATATACAGCCTACTCTTGAGAAGAGGGTTGATAAGAGACAATGGAGACAGAAAGTTTCAAGATATCGGAGTTATTTTGCCTTCAAAGGTTGGTAATCATTTATTTATTTAAATTCAACGTATCTACGTTATACGTTTACTATCCAATAGACTTATAGATATAATTTACCTTGATTTTTAAGGTTCCATAATGGTCCAGCACTGTTCTTTTTGATCTTCTACTTTCCATTTGGTGTGGTTTTAGCTGTTTTTCGTTTCTTTTTATCTCTACAACTTCTACTCCTGACCTCCCTCTTGAACAAGAGTTGGTTCATTACCAGGTAAAGTCTTTCACATTAGTTTAGCTTTCCTGTTTCAATGTCCCGTCTTTTCATTCTTTTAATCGAGTGCTCCCGGCCCTCACTCTGTCCTTTAAACATGTCTTAATTCATAAACATTATGGTAATCAATGACATACCTACTGTCCCTCCCCATGAGGGGGTAGTGTTATGGGGAGGGGGTCACAGTTGTATCATCAGTGCAGTGTCATAATAGGTGCTTTTCTYTTTTAAGAATATTATTAAGAGTTTGCTGCACAGTTCTTGGTATAATTGTAACCTCTGAAGGAATAGARAACCTGGACAAGAATAGATCAAAGGTCTGTTATGTCTTCAATTATTAAAAAGAGATGTACTGTATTTTAAAAATACATGGTGCTTATAGAACAGTGGATTTCAAAGTGGGTTGMAAATCTCAGCAGTATTACTCAATTGTAATCAAAATGTGTATACTTTGACATATGAAGGCTTGTGTATATGGTTGGAAAAACAAGGCACTTTTTATTTGGCATGTTCAATAAGCATATGCAGTAGGCAACGTATATGGCATGAATACCCAGAATAACAGAATGTACATTGTTGCCTATGYAAAGTCTAGCTTTGATCAAAACCATATGTTAAATGAGGTTGAACACAGGATATTTGTACCCAAGCTAGACCAAAATGCATCACTCTAGTTGTCTAACTGTAATTATAAAAGGCATAGTACAGTACATGTAATCTATGTAATCTATGTTATACTATATCTGTAATGTAGCCATATGAACTGCTGTCCTAGCAAGCCAGTTGAGTTACTCCAATGAAATCTTCCCAAAATTATCTTGGATGTGTGCCTGACATGGAAATACAAAAAAGCCAGAAATTCCATTGAGGAAAAGTGTGATAGTTTTTGTATTTTCATATTAGCCTTTCTTGCATCCACAATGATTTTGAGAAGGGAACATTTATTTCATCAACCATGACATATCTTTGCATATTTATTACTTTCCAGGTTTTAATTAGCAATCATGTGACCTTAATTGATAATGTTGCC
This sequence comes from Actinia tenebrosa, assembly GCF_009602425.1. The sequence goes on along the minus strand of NW_022260267.1, from coordinate 96,581 downwards.
ATGGAGATAGTTACCCCATGCATAATGGTGAGCAATACAACAGCATCTGAATATTGTATTGAACTTAAGAATATTTTAAACATAACTTTCTAAGTCCTCACTACGCAAGATTTACTTTGGGTGATTTTGACCCATACTTTATTGTGTAGTTCCAGAAAATGTCCATACCCCACCCATGGAGGAAATCAGAAATTCTGGAGAGGAGGGGATCAGAGAAAGAACAAAATTACAGAGTTTGTATGGAAGAAAATTGGAAGTTCTTAGGGGTAATGAGGTCCTTTTACGATTTCCCTCCATGGGGGGAAGGGGGGTATAGATATTTTCTGGAACTACACATTCTTGGCCACTATCTTCCATCAGTTACCCAAGGACTAAAAGATGTTTAATAATTATTATAGATATATACATACGAAATACCTTACAGTTTATTGATTGTTACTAATTCTAGAGAGAACGCACAAGTGACAGTCCATGGTTAATAGAGAAAGTTCTTCAATATAGTGACTTTGGTGGAAGTAAGGAAAAAGAGATCCTAAACACGAGAATTTCACAGAAGTTAGAAGGTTGGTGTTATGGAAATTTTAGATCTCTTTGTAACAGTATGAATATGTGTACCATCAGCAAGTAAACAAATAATATTGTTTTCTAGAGTCGTCAGTTCCTCTCTTAGTTTTCCCTGAAGAAGCTACGACGACTTCAAAGAAAGGTCTCTTGAAATTCAAGTAAGCATGACCATGAATTTTGCTAAGGTACACATTAGAAATTTTTTTGAGGTGTAAAACAATTATTCACCACACTGAATGACTACAAATTGCTGTGTTATTCTGTTCCAGTCCTTGGGCTTTTGAGCTGACAAGCACTATCATACCTGTAAGTAAAAAACCCTTCCACTTTAAGAAAAGCTTTCTTTTTATGTCTTACTGTACCTAGTTAAGACCGGTGATACTAACATAACCTATGTTACTGCTAACAGGTGGCTWTAGTCGCTGAAAGACTTCCATTTCCAAGCATATCCTATGTGAGTAGCGRGCACAGTCTTTTGATATATTATAGAGGTACTTTACCAAGTAAAAAGTCCAAAGTTTTGTGCTACAGATTTGATTTTCAGTCTCCCATTGTTTCCAAGTCAACTGCAGCCTCTATGGCTGACAAACCATGAGAACAGTCACGGCTAATAGGATTTCACTACCATATCTCTTGAAGAATCCTAGAGTTTTACAGGAGATAATTTTAGAAAGAGTAATATTTTGTGTAGCACTCAAATGAAAATTTAGGCAATTAAGATACATAAATGTACTCAAAACTGTAATGCCAAGATTATACCATCTGTTACTAATGGTTTTATATTTTCTATCTTAGTCTGTTCTTGGGAGTCATTGGTGGTCAGAACTCTTCTGGTTTCTATTTGTTCCGTATACTCACTTTCACATAAGGTACATGAAAATTGAATTTAAAAAAAATATATGATGCAAAATGTCTGTACAAAAACATTTCCTTGTGCGTGATTCATCATGTTATATAAATTAAAGTTACACACTTTATTAATCTAGACATAGTATAGTAGTAATAAATTATGCGTTTGGTGTGTGTAATGAAATAGAGAGAATAAGAGAAAAATATCAAATGCCCTTGGCAGGAATCGAACCCACGTCTTGGGTATTCTAGTCCAATGTGTTAACCACTACACTACAAGGACCAACCACGCTGGTAACGCAGCTGGAATATGAAATGTAGGGTATTCGTGAGGATCCCAGAGCGATATTTTTTCTCTATAAGATAAGTTGAACACCGTAAATATGTACGCAAAGAATAGACATAGTATAGTAGTAATAAATTATGCGTTAATCTAGACATTTTTTTCTTCAAGATTTCTTCCTCCATTATCAAAAAGGGAAGAGCAAAGATCTGAAGAGTTCAGTCAGGATGTTCAAAAGGTTTGCATTCTATTTCCCTAACAATCTGGGAGTTCATTTTACCAATAACATTCTTTCTGTCTGGCATAATTTGATAGCTGTCTAGCTGTTTTTCTCTGACATGTTTGAACTTTGTCCTTTTTTTTCTAATACTGGCTGTCTGTCTGTGTCTGGCCATCTGAACAACTGTCTGTCCATCTTTCTAACTTGCTGGTCTGTCTGTGTCTGGCCATCTGAACAACTGTCTGTCCATCTTTATTAATTTACTGGTCTGTCTGTGTCTGGCCATCTGAACAACTGTCTGTCCATCTCTCTAGCTTGCTGGTCTGTCTGTGTCTGGCCATCTGAACAACTGTCTGTCCATCAGTCTAGCTTGCTTGTCTGCCTGTGTCTGGCCATCTGAACAACTGTCTGTCCATCTGTCTAGCTTGCTGGTTTGTCTGTCTGTCTGTTCTATATAACAACACTGGCTAACTGAATGTCTTTTTTGTCCAGATGTCTTTCTCCTTAGTCTGTCTGTATATATCTGTATATCTGTCTGTCTGTACGCCTCTTTCACTGTCAATGTTATTTTAACAATTCAAATTTTTCCTAAGGCTATTGCAGCTTGTTTGGGCATTCRAGCCACTAACTTTACATTACAAGATAAAAATATTTTACTAAAGGAGCTGGAACATCAGGCAGGTGAGTACGATTTGTRCAATTAGTAATGATAAACAATACAACCCCAAGGTCTGTAGAGTATCAGTAGGGTGTTGGTAGGAAATCGGTAGGGTGTTGGTACGGTGTTGGTATAGGATGCTGGTATGGGGTGTTGGTAGGGTGTTGGTATGGTATTATTACAGTGTTGGAATGGCACCAATAGGATGTTGTAGGTAATCATGTTGGTAGGATGTTGGTATGGGGTGTTGCTAGGGTGTTGGTATGGTATTATTACAGTGTTGGAATGGCATCAATAGGATGTTGTAGGTAATCATGTTGGTAGGGTGTTGGTATGGTACAGTATTATAACAGTGATGGTACAGTATTATTGGACTATTGATAGGTAATTGTAAGGTATAGGTGATTAGGGTGTTGGTACAGTATCAAAGTAGATAAGTGTCAATAGGTAAAAGAAAAGTGTCAGTAAGGGTGTTGATAGGGTTTCTGTAGGATATTGGTAGGGTGTCGTTACCATATCGATAAGGTGTTTGTAGGTAATCAGTAGTGTGTTAGTAGGATATTAGTAGGGTGTCATTAAGGGGTTAGTAGGGTGTTGATAGGTTGGCAGTAGGGTGTTGATAGGTCTAAGTAAGGGTTAACAAATAGTTATTATAAAAATCATAAAGGCCTCTCTCACTGTTTCAAATAAATTTTCAGAGTTCCCCCTTCAGCAATCTTCACAGTCCAAGGCTTCCCCAGTTGGAGCAGCTAGAACTCCAGGATCTGCAACAAGATCTAGTCCCAGGAGGGATACCAAATTTAATAAAATGGCAATCCAAGTGAAAGAGGTTTTACCTCAAGTCCCTTTGGAATCAATCAAGAAAGACTTAGGTATATATGCATAGCATAAAAGTGTTCCCTAAACAASGAAATSAATTRTTATTTCAGTAATCCAACTAATCCRGGTRYTGTCACAAAAGTTTTTGTTTTGCCCATCTGTGCTTGCTATATCCTTGTGCCGTTATATAGGGGTTCCTAGTAATTATCCTTATGTGAAGGGATTATAGTAGAGAAAGGGCATTTTTGACATTAAAATTGTTAAAAAATAATGGATAGTCTCGCGATTAAAGAATTGTTTTTTGGTCCAWTGTCGTTACAGCAAAAACAAAGTGCGTAGACACGACTATTACCAACATCATTGAAGGAAAAGTTATCTACACTCCAGAGAATTCCCTGTCAGCTTCTGCTTCTGCAAAACAAAGAACCCCTTCTCCTGTGAGTAATGAATAAGAAATTGTTGACTTTTTTATTGCAATGATAATGTAGCCTGTCTATGACCATCATCATCACTAACATCATCATTCATCACCAACATTATCATCATCACCAATGTCATCATCAAATTGCCACCAAGACCATGTTGACATTTATCATCATTACTGTCATCATATGT
>NW_022260267.1:69273-79692 GCF_009602425.1 Actinia tenebrosa | reverse complement strand
TGTTACGGCTCGCAAAGATTTGAGTCAATAAATTTTAATTGGCAGGGGACAGAACATCAGTATCTAATATATTTCCATGGTCTATTGCTAAATATTTGATGCATGCTTATAGTCTACCTTAGAATCTACGGTGGGAGTGGGTGGAAGACTTCGTTTTCCTGGTTTAGGAAGATGCTGTAGTGAGATGACGGGTTCATCTGCAGAGGTAGACTCTAAAAAGCCAAAAACAAAAAACAAAACAAAAAGACAAACTGGTCAGATAACCATCACAGTGGCAGTCGGTGTCAAGGACCATACACCGATCTTCACAATGGTTCCAGACCACTTGGACCGGATGTCATGGTATAAAGTGCWTTCTTGTTCCAGTCGTCACATACATGTTTCTCTTAAACAAGATGTGTAAACAAAAGGAATAAGACTCAAGGGAATGACACACGGCCTTTCATCAGGACTATTMCATATTTAACAATGGAAGACTTTAAAGATCTATTACAGGTGAACGTAATGTTTCTACACATTGCCATTGTGATTTAATGTGTCAACCATTCTAACAATAGGTTTTGTTACTTGTCAAATAGATTTTTGCCGTTGGTAAATGAAATAACAACGAACCAAAACAAATCAAAAACATACGTGAACCTTTTGAAGCAAGCAGGAAGACAAAAGAGAAAGCACTTGTCGGCGAGGATTTTCTTACATATTTCCTGTTAACCTCGCACCAGAATATCAATCAACTTACCAATACTTGAAGCAGATGACTGCTCTCTTTGGTCTCTGAGAGATAACAAGAAGGAAACTGTTAGAATCTTATGACTACACTTTAGGGATGGTTGCTACCTAGTAATATGCGTGGTCTTTGTGCTCCAGTGGCTACAGCACTTGCGATGGTGGGCCGTCAGCAGGTCCTGTGTTAATGCTAGAATACACCTCTTAGGACGTAATGTTTTCCCATTTAGACCCCATATATCATTCCCCAAAGAAATAAACATTAGAGTCGTATCCATATTCATGTATTTTCTCATGCTCAAACATTAAAGAAAGAAATGATACTCTAAAGAATAACACGCGGTCTGAAATAATACACATTCTGACAAAGTAACAAAGGCCTTCCTTTTCTCTTTGGTTGTCAAGGTGAAGTCATCTGTCTTACCTCAGACTAGAGGGAGCAGAAGGCGGAGCAGGCAGAGGAACTCCCTGTTAAACAAAAAAATTCATTCAAATCATCTTTTTCACCTGTTTACATTACATTTCATCTGTTTACATTACGTATTTCCTAAGCAAAGGTCCTCTCCCTTATCAAACGACGTTTATTCATATTTCTCAAAAAAGGCTATGCTAGGTATTATGTAATTCCTAGTAGCATTTTTATATAGCTGGTCAACGTGCCCTCCCTCAGAAGCCAACTGCACCGGATGTTTCTTTGAGGAGAGCTGTAAAGGTTCGTCATCTATTGTCTTACCTGTCTGGGCGGTAGCATTGGCTGTGGGKTACCAGCAGGGTGGCCTATCTTCGGGGGTCTGGGAGGTACTGGTTCTGTCATCTGTGGCGATGGCACAGAGGGTAAACCTCTATGGTTAGGCGGCACGGGTTCCACTCCTGGCGTAGCCCTGGGTTCTGGTGGAGGAGGTCTTTCTGTTGGTAGGGGTGCCTGCTTCCTGTGGGCTGCTGGAGGAAGAGGGGATCCTCTTGGAGACGGACGGGGTTCCGACTTACTCAAGATCCCAGCTCTAGGGCCCGGCACTGGAGCTATACTTGCACCTGTAGATTTCACAGGACTTGGTGGAGGACTCCTCTCTTGTCGTCCAGGGTATCCACCAAACTCTGTTTTTTTCGGTTCTGGTGTAGGTTTTCTCCCTAGTGGTGGCTGGAACTTTGTTTGTGCAGGCGGCGGTGGCTGAGTTCGGAATGGTGTGCCTTGGGGTGATAAACTACTTTGTTGAGCACTCGTTCCCGGAAAGCGTCTCGTAGCTCCTTGTGTTTGATTACTTGGCTGAGGCGAAGGAACTAAAAATCAATAAAACAATGAAAGTTTATGAGCAGAGCCGAAGAATGCCACCCAACAGGATTGGGTATCACCACTTCTGTACCGTGACCGTGATGGAGTGTCTCRATTGCACAATAGATAAACCTCGCTTACCTAATAAGATTAATTCATAACAGGCGTTGCTATGCACTTTCTTACCGTGACTTTGCCATGTCCAAGCATTTTGATTGGACCAGGTATTGTGACTGTGATTTACATGGTCCATGGGTCGCGTTCTTACCTTTGAATGAAGGCTTTCCAGGCGAAACCTGTGGCTTTTGAGGTGGAAATGGTTTCGATTGTTTAGCTTGTTTGAGGGGAGTGTTGACAGGAGCGCTGAACTTTTTTGGCGGTCTGGGTGGGGGARCTGAAAAAGATAGCAAAATTAGATAAAAAAATTAAATTTGATTATATTCATTTTTTTCTTTTAGTGACTTTTCTTAGACTTTATTTTCTTGCAAAGAATTAACAAGTTTACATTATGAATTACGGAAAATCATTCTTAAGATTACAGGAGAAATAAAAAAACAAATATGATGATTACGAACGTGAATGAATTAAGTGTGCAGTAGTGGTCAAATTTGTAAAAACGTTTGAGTTAACTACCACTACGTTTTATAAAGATTATATAATTAGAACGACAATTTACCAAAATGAAATGATATGTATRAGATATGATAATCTTAATCTATCTGTTTCCTCTATTACTATATTTACCGGTCTGTTCTCCAGGTATTTCATAGCTGTCTTCTTGGTCTTCAAGTTCAGGGATTTCATACGTCTCATTTTCATCGTTATYGATGCTGCTTCTGATGGGTACAAACTTGTTTCCCTGTAGAATATGAAAGAACCACTCGTACTTATTYGATAGAAGCAGTCAGGATCGGATCCAGGGGAGGGGTGCAGGGGATACGCACCCCTCCCTGGTTACAATTTGTTTTTTGCCTTTGATTCTAAGGGGTGCACCCCTCAGAGGGTTAACATTGTGCGCAACACCCCTCCCTGAACAAAATCCTGGATCCGCCCCTGAAGCTTGGTACTGAAAAGAATGGAATCAGTAGATGCAGTCTTGGTCTACTCCGGCAACGAACCTAAGACCATCAAATTTTATCGAACCCTGAACTACCCTCTGAACTAATCAAAGTAAGAGCACAGCTAAGGCTCAGGTCAAACGTCGAACATCACATGAGCCAGACCTAATTGAAATAATGGATAACAAGGCGGTCTTCTTTGATCTCATTAGGTTCGTCTCGTGAAGTTCGACGTTTGACCTTAGTCTAACTCACATATCGAATACTCCATTTTACCGTTCCATTCAGTGACCATGAATAATAGTTTCTAGCCGAGGTTGGAGTTTCCGCGCMTAGCAAATCTACAGTTTATCATGCGCGGTAACTCTAGCCTCGGCTTGGAACTATTATTCGTGGTCACTGAATRGAACTGTTAGTTGGTTAGTACAGTTTGTGGAGGAAGGAAACTTGAAAAACAGGAGAAAAACCCTTGAATCAAGGGAGAGACCTAACGAACTTTACTCACATGTGATGCCGAGTCCAGGAATCAAACTCGAGACCCCAAAGCGGGTGAGAAGAGAGTGCATTACCACTAACCCATCTTTATTATTGTCACGTATAGACTTACTTGAACTACTTGAGTAGGGATAAATCTGTTGGCTTTGCTCGGTCGTGCGGGGGGTCTTGGAGATATTTCTGTTAAAACAATCATCAGTTAACGATAAGAACTTTGAGATTAGTAAGACTTCATTCTACAAGACCATTGACCATTTTAGAAGTTTTAGCCAATCAAAAGTCAGGACCACTTTGATTGGTCCAGAATCATCAAACATTTGTAAGGCAAAAAGGTACGCATGCTCTGAAGGAAGGAAATGACCGCTGGCCGTGACGATACCTTCTTCTTCTTCTAAAGGCGCTTCGTATACATCCTGATCTCCGTCCATCTCCTGTGCGGATTTGGAAATGAGAAATACATCAAACATACAGCGCAATGACGAGTTATTCTAGGCCACACTGTACCTTATACGTCAATGTGCAATTTTCAATATCAATATCTATGTATTCGTTGATCAAAATCAGTTATCATTGTACATATATTGATTTATATATCTGATTTATATTTTTTTTCTTGTACATTAATCTTGATGTTATGCAACTGTCTTAACAGGTACAAAGTAAAGTATGTATGTAATGACTTGAAAAGGAGATTTAATAATACGATTTATACTCACTCTAGGTAGTAAGTATTCTCCTTTGTCTTCTTGTTTGGGAGGTTTTTTAGGTGGTCTTACAACAACCGCTTCAGATAAACAATATAAACATTATTAGAATTAGTAAACCTCTTTTRTATTAAAATAAGGACGCCTGTATAACACGAACACCTCTTTAATACGGGCATCTCGATACTGACCGTACTACAGAGTTTCGGTCAGGATGATTTAGAAATGTTCTATCTTTCTATGCTCGGGATTTACGGATTACCGTCCCTGAGAATAAAATCCTTAGTAATCATGGTTCAGTTCTCGTACTTCCACGGAAAACGTCAGCTTATAAGGGTTCAAAGTTCAGCAGCTAAACTTGCATAAGAACGTGCTTATAAGTCTTTTATCGAGGTTAAATGTACTGTAACTGGTTGAAACTGCCAAAAATTGTAAGTTCTTTAAAAATTGGTTAAAATGTTAAAGCAAAAATATATGTAAAAGAATTTTTGTTTTCTTTTAATGCACGTGAAATTTTCTCACCTCCACCAGAACTATCGCTGGGTTCGTCATAAAGTTCTACAAGAAAAAATACACAAAAATCAGCTGAATGCAGTCTGTTGCAATAATTAGAAATAATTATAATAATTATGATATAAGAACTAATATCGAACTAAGAAATTAGAAATGAATAAGCAATATGAACTAGGTCAGAAATATTTCTTTTATACTAAAGGAAAACTTATTTACGGAATTCTTACTTGATGAACGGCAATGCTAATCACCACCAGAGTAATAAAATTGTGAACGACGAACAAGAAGCAACATGTTTTCTTTTTGAGTTTATTTTAGCTCAAAAGCGCTGAATACACGCGTAGTGTGACAAACTGTCTATCAACCGATATGGAAGGATAAATGATGAATTACAAGGTCAAGTGTGTAAAGCTCCCGCTTCGATAGCTAGACTTCCTTTGTTCAAGACCGAGCTATGCCACCATTTTTGCTCGTATTTTACTTCATAAAAATKTTACTATGAACAAATATCAAAGGACATTTGTGAGTTGAGACTATAGTACTAAGCTAGTTGACGTGCCTTTTAAAGAAAATTTTGACGTTTTTGTATGCGAGTTTGTTTTTTTTAAATTTAAATACCGAGAGTCAAATGTAAATTTTTTCACAGCCGGTCAATATTTTTCATTTGATGGCAAGCTTTTCTGAAAAGTTCTGCTTACTAGAATAAAATATCCCTTTCCAAAATTGTATAGAAAAATTTTTTTACCAAAGTTTTAACATTATTCACACATTGATCGAAAACGTTCGTTTAACGCCGTAAATGATATCGGAATGAAGGTGAAGTTTCGTGTACTTTTACCAACTAGTCAGTTGTTTTACAAAGGCAAGTGTTTATCGAGTATACGTTTTACAAAAATCGTTGATAACTTGAGTGCATACCTTCTTCTTCTGGAGGCTCGTCATAAATATCTTCATCATCTTGGTAGCTCTGTTGTGGGGCCTAAAAAATCCCAAAAACTTGYATCAGAACTGCAACACAGATACAATTGAACTAGGAAGTAGAATCTTAGTAGAAGAGTTCTTAGGAGATCTCAAATATTTAGTGAAAACAATCAGTAATATAACGTTTCGCCTCTGATTCTAACTACACATGAGAAATGTGTACGAAATAACACTATTTTCATAAACTAAAAACTGACTTCTTAGCAAAATTCAATCTATCAAAGCTTTACATATATTAATATCATTATCATTAAACTCTAATAAAGATCTAGTGATTATTAAATTAATAGTAACAAAGAGTAATTCACTCAACGAACCATAGATTTGTTATCGGTAACTTTCACGTTTTTCCTCCATACCAAGTGATTTCTGAGCGTTTTCATATTTCATGTCCCAAGATATAAATATTATGGCGAGTAATCACGATCGTGAACCTGTTCAGTMAGACCCGATCACAATATACGACCAATGACGTCAATAATAAACGAAATCATGTACTATACGTCGCATATCAAAGTAACTTACAGAATCATCCTAAGCTGGGTTTSTAACTCTCGATTAAGTAGGCAAACAAAGTTAGAGGATTTAATGTATTTTGCATGTATCCGTAACGTGTATTTGTAACGCAATGTCAATGGACCGAAGTTAAGTTTGTATCGGTTGAGTGGTAAAYTTGCTTACGAGATTTACTGCACGATGCATCGCCTAGTGATTGGTTGCAATTTTCCGCATTAGGAGGGTTCACGGCAGCAATGATGGAAGCCGGAAAGACACAATTTTTTGCATGACGGACAAGAGCTTTTATTCTCCAAAGGAGAAAATTCCTATCGTTGTTGCATGCTCTAGCTAAAACATGTCTGCCCTAAGAGAAACTTTGAAGTATCGTTTTTAAAAAAAATCCATTTTCCCGCGAATCTACCGTTATTTAACTTTATCCTCAACTGATTTTTTGTTATAATGTGTCAGAGATTTTTTTGTTATATTGTTTTTAGGTTCTATTTAAGTAGCGGAAAAAACCTATAATAGATTCGTAGCCTTTCTAATAGCATCATTTCGATTAATTAATATTTCACTGATTCTTTGATTTTTAATTTGTATTAAGAGTAAGRGTCGGGCTAAGTCAAATAAAATAACAATAAACAAATCCCCTGTGTGGCCTTCTGTTCTTGGTAGCATTTTCTTTTTCTTAATTTAGTAACTTCATTCCCAAAGAAACGTAAATATATAGACACGTAAGTGTTGTTACCTTGTGTGATCTTGTAAGACTGCTAGCGATGCCTGCTCGAAGCTGTGCAACCTGAAAAATAATAATATTTGAAATCTAAATWAAAAAATGATGAAATTTTAACCTCAAATTTAAAGAACGAGATGCCTAAGAATGTGCTTAATTTGTCATAKTGTAAAACGTAGTTTGTTTGGTGTTTTAAGAGGCTCGTTTTCTTACCAATCCAGTAGGCACGGAAACAGCTTCTCTTCCTAGGGAACCTGAAACAGCAAGGTCACTACATGAGGTTCAACAAGTACCATTCACGTAATACTGAATACGAATACTTCATACAACTCGAACTCTGTGACTAAGACAGTTACTGATTTTAAAAAAGTACCTGTTTTGGAGAGGTCCTCCTCAGGTTCGAGGTAATCACCGTCGGACGACGCCTAATGGAGGCAAAACGAAAGAATAAGTCATTGGAACCTCTGCCGACGCTTGATTCGTGCAGACATYATTTCCGTTATGGCACTGACTCTTTTGCATTTTTATATCAGTTATATTTCAGCCCTAATTCAAACTACCAACTGTCACCACTTCATCTTTTGCATTTTTAACTCTCTCTCTCTCTCTCTTTCTCTCAACATTTGTACTCCCTGAAACCATGAAACGCAAATAATAGTGCCAGTTTAACCGGAAATTAAAGCTGATAAGAAAAGATATTATTAGATTTTTGGTATGAATAAGAGAATGACAAATTCAGGGGCGGCGGAACCGGGGGGGCCGGGGGGGCATGTGCCCCCCACCAAATTTTTTTGGGGGGCCTGGCCGCCCAATAAATATTGATCCTTAGTCATTGTTTTACGGCGCATGCGTCTACAATCAAACAAAACATTGTYATTAACACATAGCGTTAAATATAATCTTCAGTGCCCCCCAAAAGATTTTTGCAGTGCCCCCCAAAGATTTTYAGCTTCCGCCGCCCCTGAAATTGGGATTGCTTTATCAGTCGGTGAAAGAATTTAAACGAAAAAGTGAGCGAGAAATTTTGGTGCATTCTTCCAAGATGGCGGCAATGACGTCACACACAAAATTTCATATGATTGTGTGGTGTGATGATAAGACAAATGACTGGTACAACATACATCTTGTGAGCCATCACTATCCCATTCGTCTGTTCCCCAGCCATCGTCGTCGCTGCCAGCTGAAAGAAAATGAAACAAAACACAACATGAATCAAAATATAGCCAAGGGTTAATGACTCTACACAAATCTGGAATTTCAAGATATTCTTCCTAATGATAATATTATATAAATATTAATCATTGATAATCCTAAATGTGTAGAGAGTGAGTCACGATATTTATTTTCTTGCTAAAGAAGCTTTATATGTGGACTTGAAGTTTGTTTTTCTAATGCTTCCCAGCGAAAGTAAAACCTTGATATTGAACACTTTCAATACCGCTTCTCGTGTCTTKCTTTCGCCTCGTTTTATATAATAATGACCCGAAAAAGAAACTTACACTATAGCTACGGTATTGCAAGTCATTCATCGTAAATACTAAATATAATGCCTGTCTAAAGTTGACTTTCGCTTACGACAACATGTTTGGGCCTTACTAAAAGGACTGACATGTAACGTTGACGTTTGATTGAAAGCAAATAAAAATCAAATAAGATATCTAAAAACGTTCACCTTCACGATGTTTTCGGTGCCGTGGGTGCTCAGCTGGTTTTTCCGTAAATTTATCGCTCATAGTTATCAACGAAGTATGGTGACATTTTCATCACATGGTGGACCTCCAATTACTGGTCGATTGGTTGCAATTAGCTTAGAACATGCGGATGCTCAAGCGGAAGTCATCGCAATGAACTCTTTGATATTCTGGTTAAATTATTTGTAATATTCCAAGAAACATTTGTTGAACACGTGTCAAAATAAGATATAAACGAAAGTCAAACAGTTCGCGAATTTGATTTTAACTGGCTTGATACCTCGACGTCAGAATTCTAAGAGGGAAACCATTGGTACTGACGTATTAGTAAGTATCTATCTTGATAAATACTCTGAGATTATAATAAGAGTAAATATAATGAATCGGAAGGTATAAATTGGTATAATTGGCTAATATTTTTAGTGTACTGAGGCTATACTAAAGTACAATCCAGAAATATTTCCCGCTGTGCCCTGCAAGGTAGAAACATCGCCTTGGCCCAGCAGGGTTTCTATTCGGCACTAGGGGTTTCCTTTTCCTGATAATCATTTCTTTTATTCTGATTGTATGAATTATAATTTATTGAGCTGATAGCGACTAATGAGGTTCACTATCCATCCAATTTTGTTGCGGCATTTCATACTAACAACACTTTAGTCATTTAAAAAAATACGAAAACTATGTGCCAATTGAACTGTGCCTTCAACTTTAGAGTCGCCAAAAAAAATAATGCTAGTGTGATTTAAAGAGGTAGATAACGAGTTTTTAACTCCAACCAAATTACTTATTAGCATTATCAGACTACGCCCATCCACTCCAGATGTGTAGGGTTCCTGTGGTTATGTATTCGCTAAAAGGCCTGGTAATGCTACTCATACTCTTTCTACAAGACACTATTCAAGTATGTTGTTCTTCAAATAACCAAAAGTTGGTAAGTTTTAGCTCTGTATTATGTAATATATACGAATTTACTTTTAAAGGATATCAGTTTCATTTATTTTAACCTATTCCAGTTATTTTATTAAGAATKATTCAGACAGTTAAATGAACTTTTCCAAACACTCTTTATCCCATTTTTCTGTTTTCATTACCTTTCCAATTCATAAATACAAGACCTACACTTTCTGTTTAATCTTACCATCATCTTCCTGGCAAAAGGATGGAGGTTTCCTTGTGTTTACAGTCTGTACTAGTTTTTGGTTTCCAAACATTCTGTTTAAATGACAAAAAGATTTGAATGTGCTATTTCATGGTGCGAAAATAGTACATTGTGAATGAACATTTTGAATGTACAAATGGTTTCAATATTTCTTTAATTTTTGCTTTAAATAATTATGTCAAGAATTTAAATCTCACTTACGCTGCCATTTTCTCTTTCTTTCTGCGTTTAAACTTTTCAATTGATCTGATTAACTTTCTGTTTAGAAGTACAAAGAATTGCTATTAATAATAATCTAATAATGTGTGCTGTCTACCCCTCATCTTATACCCTTCTCAGATCTTCCCTAACCCTTAACAGAAACTATAATCCTTCTCCAGGATGGGGGAAGTATAAATATTTTCTGGAATTGTGTAGTTCCAAAAATTATCCATACCCCCTCACGGAGGAATTTTTTTAAGACACCCCCCTACCCCCCCAGAAATTCCATTTCTTCCATACAAACTCTGTAATTTTTGTTCTTTGTCTGACCCCCCTACTCTTTGGAAATTCCAAATTCCTCTGTGGGGTGGGTATGGATGATTTCTGGAA